>MU551594.1:1497564-1558553 GCA_024362625.1 Silurus asotus | reverse complement strand
CACACACACACACACACGCACACACACACACACAAATAAACAAAGCCCAGATCTTCAGCTCAATGCATCATGCAAAGACACACATTCACATTTACACACACACACACACACACACACAAACACACATGCACGGGCACACACACACACACACACACACACACACACACACACACAGGCACACACACGCACACACAAATAAACAAAGCCCAGATCTTCAGCTCAATGCATCATGCACAGACACACATTCACACACACACACACACACACACACACACACACACACACACACACACACACACACACACACACAAACAAACAGAGGCCAGATCTTCAGCTGTACGCATCATACACAGACACACGCACGCACGCACGCACACACACACACACACACACACACACATACAGACAAAATGATTAAAAGCAAACAAATAAACAGAGGTAAATAAATGCTGAAGTTGGTATTATTGTTAAGTTCAGTGGTGTAATGCCTCATTTCAAACCTACTTACAAGCAAACAAAAAAATAAATAAATAACTGATTAACTAGGTAATTAACTGATTGATAAACTGATTAATATTAATACTTAACAAATTATCACCCCATAATGTGTGCAACGGTTTAAAGTTTATAGGAAAAAAAGCAATTGTACAAACAAACAAATAAAAAATTGAGCCTGTTTGCTTCCCTTAGACCTTCAGAATAAACCACAGGACAACTCAGTTTCGCAGTTTACACACCCCCACACACACACACACACACACACACACACACACACACACACACACACACACACACAGACAGACAGACAGACAGACAGACAGACAGACAGACAGACAGATAGATAGATAGATAGATAGATAGATAGATAGATAGATAGATAGATAGATAGATAAATAGATAGATAGATACATACATAGATGTGAGCCAAATGATAGAGAGATGTTAACCAAATGATAATTATTAGAGTGCATGACTTCATTTCGTGCACTGGAAGGACACACACATGCACACACACACACGCACCCAGTGGATGAAAGAAATTACGTGTTATGAAAATTAAGCAAACAGGTTACAGGAGTGTGTAGAGGTGGAAGAGAGAGGGATCGAAAAGGGAGCAGTGAAAAAATTACCTCATTCTGCACCTGCCTTAATTTCTAATAGCACACACACACAAACACACACTCACTCACACACACACACACACACACACACACACACACACACACACACACACACACACACACTTGCTCTGTGTGGGCCATAAGAATTTTAACAGCACAGAAATGCACAAATTTGTATAATGGCATCTCCAGAAATTCACAGCACATCATCTTCAACATGTGGAAATGAGCCTGCACATGACCCGGATCACGTCGACCTGCTAAACATGTCCGTTAGCTTAGCAATTAGCTGTGGCTGTAGTATGGCAAGAGTAGGTCATGACAGCAATTATTGTGCAGGAGGGAGAACAGGAAGGCAATAACGGGTGACATTTGAAATCGAAAGAGGACTGATGTGAATAAGACGAACAACAGAATCGGCTGAAGGAGCGCAAAACGCTAAAGAGCGCCGTGTTTGATGGACAAGCGCTCGCTAATACACACACGCTGCTGTTACACACTTCGTTGAGCCGTCCCGTTATACATCATTAACGTTTACTGTGAGATGATCAGCTAATGATCTACCTGAGCTGAATGGATAACAATACATTCAGAAATACAAAATATGATTGATAAATTAATAAATAAATTAACTCATCAATTAATATATTAATGAATGAATTTGTTTATTTATTTATCCATTTATCCGTTTTTGTATTTTTTTTACTGTGTCTGACAAGGGTGTAAGTAATAAAACGCATTGTTTGTTTGCTTGCTTGCTTATTATATGCTTTTTTTTATTTATCTTAGTATATTTTTTATTAATTCTTTAATTTGTCTGTTTTATTTTATTGCCTGGTGCTTTTTTGCTAGTATGTAGTATCTTTAAATCTCTAAATTATTTGATTGATTGATTGGTTGGTTGATTAATTGGTTGATTTGTTGATTGGTTGGTTGGTTGATTGGTTGGTTATTTAATTGGTTGTTTGGTTGATTGGTTGGTTGGTTGGTTGGTTATTTAATTGGTTGGTTGGTTAATTGGTTGATTGGTTGGTTGGTTGGTTGGTTAGTTAACAGATTGTTTGATTGATTTGCTTGCTTGTTTCTTTGTAAATACAATTCGCATGATGCCTTTTTGTTTGCTTTTATGTTATCTGGTATATTTATTTTGTTATTTCTGTTATTGCATTTTATTCATTTATTTGTTTGTTTGTTTTATTTGTATCTGTTTTACCACATTTTTGTATTTAACTTTACTCCTTTCATGGTCTGGTACATCTAGTATGTGTCATCTGTTTGTCAATTGATTGATTGGTTGATTGGTTGGTTGATTAATTGGTTGATTTGTTTATTGGTTGGTTGGTTGATTGGTTGGTTATTTAATTGGTTGGTTGATTGGTTGGTTGGATGGTTATTTAATTGGTTGGTTGGTTAATTGGTTGATTGGTTGGTTGGTTGGTTGGTTAGTTAACAGATTGTTTGATTGATTTGCTTGCTTGTTTCTTTGTAAATACAATTCGCATGATGCCTTTTTGTTTGCTTTTATGTTATCTGGTATATTTCTTTTGTTATTTCTGTTATTGCATTTTATTCATTTATTTGTTTGTTTGTTTTATTTGTATCTGTTTTACCACATTTTTGTATTTAACTTTACTCCTTTCATGGTCTGGTACATCTAGTATGTGTCATCTGTTTGTCTGTTTGTTTGTTTGTTTGTTTATTGTTTGTTTCTGTACAGTTTCACTCTTAGTTTTTTCTACTTTATTTCCTTTCTATTATGATGCTGATTCTGATGAAGGTGGGGTAGGCCACATTGAAACGAGAAACACAACTCGAAAACACAAATAGTTAAGTTAGTCTCACTTGCACACTACTTAATATCGTATAATATTGAGCAGAAAAAGTCCAGCTCTGTGTAGAAGATAATAAATAAATATGTTTTATTCATTCCATTGTGCACTGCAAACATCACTGAAAGCTTGCCAATGCTAGCAAGTGACAATGGAATTAGAGGGTCTATCAACAGCTAGGTGTGCGTTACAGCGTTTTACCGCATTCTGCTTTGCCTCGGAGGTTTTTTCGCCTCCACAACGTGGATTACAGTCATATAGACGTTGGTCCTTTCTTCCATAATGTACTGTACGTTATATATTATCTGATCTTTAACTGTTACACAAACACAAGTGTTGCCAGAGTTTGTATTGTACTTTATTGACCATCTTTCAGCTTTCCTGTGATACATCATTTAGAAGAAATCAGCAAGTAATATCTAAACACAGCACAAGACACAAGTGTGAACTATTGTTTCAAAAAAATAAAATAAATAAATAAAATTGAGTGAGAAGAACCTGCTGTATTCTCTATAAAAGCCAAGCATACTGAATAGGAGTTTGCAAAACTTCAGCTTTAGAAGTGCATCCCGAAAGACATGAATTGCTTCTGACAGCATCTAAGGTCACGCGCAGTGAGTTTCGCAATGCCGCTAGTCGGTGGATAGTAGCGCTACGCCTCCACAACCGCGTAAGGACCAGGCGAAGCCTCATGGAGCATCATTAAGGGGAATAGCAAGATCAGACAGCATGGAGACTGAGCGAGGCATGGCACACTGCCAATCAGCTCCAGAAACACAGGCCTTCGATTGACATGATTTGTATCGGTTAGATTATGGGTTCAGCTGAGGACACCGCAGCCTAGCAGGCAGGAAAGAGAAAAGCAGAGAGAGAGAGAGAGAGAGAGAGAGAGAGATGAGAGAGGAGAAGAAGAAAGAGAGGAAACGTACCCCAGGCAGAGTCTTCTGCTCATGGAGAGCGCTCTGGGCCTTCAGCGCAGACTCCCTGGCACAGTAAGTTAGAAAGGCACATCCTGTAAACACACAAATACACAATCAGGCATTAGTGAGGCGCTTTTGTAGCATTCTGATATGATAATAAAATCATCTCCAAAAGCCTTCAAGTGATCAACTGAAAGAAAAAATAGGAAACAAATCAATGCAGATGTCTGGTAATCTATTTATGCTTTATTTTTGTTGTTGTTGTTGTGTTGTTTTGAGTTGTTCTGTTTCCTAGTTTGTTTGTTTTTTGCTAATTTGTATTTTTGTTAGGTTTTTTTTATTTTTGTTTAACAATTTTTTTATTATAATTTTTTTATTTTGTGTGTTTAATGTTCTTTTCTTGTTTTTTTTTATTATTCTGTTGGTTTATTTATTTATTTATTTGCTTATCTATTTATTTCTATGTGTGTTTAATTGATTGATTAAATCCAATGTAATCTATTTATACAATTCTTATACTTATGACTCTATAATGTATTACATTTTATTATAATATAGCAAACATGACAAGCAGGATGTTTTCAAGCGATACAAGAAAAAAAAAAAGAGGAAAAGAAGAAGCAAAAAATTCTTTACATTTTTAAATCTCCAAACAATTCTCACTTCCACTCCTGACAATTATTTTGCATGGTTGTTATTGAAGAATAAATAATTCGGGTTTGTAAATGAAAAGCAGAATATTAATCAGTGAAACAGTTCTGCAGTTACAGTATGAAACCAAGAAATTGCAGCCATTTGCTCTTACAGGAAGTAGAGAGATTCTATAATAAACCCCTGTGAGTGAGCAGACACCATGTGACCTTTGTAAAGAGTTATTCTCTCAATGATACATGGTTTGCCCAGGGGAACACAAGCTCCAAAATCACCCATCAGTCTTAAACTAGCCATAAATACCAAGCACTTATTCAGTACTGTAAGCAGGATGTGTTCAGTCACATGTGTGTAGTGAGGATTTAATACAGAAACACATTACTACTATGACCTCAGACTCAACTACTGACTCTGTAAATGGGGTATTTCAGTTACACAAAACTTTGACTCATAGCTGGAAATACACACCTGTTTTAACTGGGAATTTCTAGTCGAGATTTCTTCTCAAGCTCAAGTTCAGCAAATGACATCAAATCCACATGACTGCTAACATCATTAACATTAAACAAAGCAGTATTTTGTCCATTTAAATGACATACTGGAGTTATATATTAAGATATTGCTAACAGAAGACAAACATTTACGATTCTTTGTTGTATTTTTTCAACTTGCAGCTTGAATACACAAAACAAGCAAAAGTATTCCAGTACTAAGTCCAGTACTAGTGTCCAATCTCAAACATTTACAATTCAACATATGTTTTTGGTTGAACATTTTAATTTGAATGTCATCAGAGATGAATATTTAATAAATATGCAGTAAAGTGTAGAAGGCATTATTAATTATTTAATAAATCTCACCAACATAAAAAGTTAAAGCATCTTTACAATACAGATTTGTTTTATTGATACACCTGAGCTTGTAGATGTGATTATGGAGTGCTTAGTCAGAATTTCACGACCACATCCAAAAAAAGTTTCACGAGTATTGTAACATAATGAGGCTTCAATGCCTTTATTACCTCAAAACAAATTGGTGTGTAATATAGAAAAAGACTTAAATGCCAAAATACCTGGATGTACTGGATCAAGTGCTATTTTACAACCTGTGGAATAATATGTGTACAATCCATATTTTTAAATAACATTAAATGAAGATTATTCATGTAGAAATATATTGTATTGGCAAATATACTATAATCCTGATCGATTTTACTCTTTTCTTAGTCACACATCATTATATCACAGTAGCATCTTGGGACACTGAGTTTAGAAAACTCTGGCAACCCTGGAGATGTCAGAATGTTGGAAACTGGATGTTTTTTTTTTCCCTGTGCCTATTAATTTCCCTATTATATTTATTTAACCAAAAAGCATAAAAATAAGGTCAGATTAACACACTTGAATGTCAATATCTCTCAGAGAAATGTTTAGTAAGCAATTATTATGACTTTATTATGAGATCATGACTGCATTGTTCCACCTCTCGTAGCAAATTGTTTTGTTCCTTCAGGTGCGTTTACTAATCTGAAAGGGAGAAAACGCATTCTTACCCCCAACCATGCAAAGACGATCCTCTCTTTGTGTGAGAATAAAGGAGAAGAACCTATCCGAACTATTCCAGCGTTACTTCATTACATAAACAACCAGGGTTCGCTATGATGAGCTGGAACACACGCAGTCATAATCTCTAGATCTGTGCTAAGTCTAAAGCTTGTTAATCTCTTACTACAAGTTTCTATGAACAAACGACAATCTATTGACATTCAAGCTAGTTAATCACACCTCATATTCATGCTCTCTGGTTAAATAAATGTAAATAGGAAAATAAAACGGCACGGGGGAGAAAGCAGACATTTTAATTTCAAATCTTTTTTGTAAGTCATTTCTTACCACCGTAATTGTTGCAACACAACAAACAGGTTCCTGTTCAGGACTGAATTCATTTACATCCTAATGAGGCCTAATTAGAAATTTTGATTTTGGGAAAAAGAGAGGAGAAAAAGAAAAAAAGGTCCCAGTGATGCACATGTAGTAATAATCATGATAATCCCTTGAGCTAGATGCTAATCATTATGATAACTTGCAGAAATTGATATGAAAAAAAAAAAGAGTGGAAAAAAGTGAATGCTTCAGCACCAATTGAGCAGAGGATTTCTCGGGCTAATGAAGCGGAGAGCTATAGCAAAGAGAAGGTGTCATTATTTTATGTTTGGAACCGATATATATGTATATACAGACGCATGACATCTATGGGTAACATCACAGTGTGGTTTGAGGTTTGAGGTTTGAAGTTGAAAAGAACGTAAAAATGACGTAATCATATAGAAAGCGATGAAGCAGAGGTTCATAATTCTGATCATGATCTATTCATGACCATGGATTCTGGAGAGGAAGGGTGACATGAGTAACAACATAATCTTAAACAAAATTAAGTCAAAAAGCTTTTACGTAAGTAATGTTATATTTGATTGGAAGCTGCCAGTCATCCATCATACAGCGTAGACGTACTTAGTTTTATCTGATCCAATATATTGAAAAATTTACTGAAACTTTTCCATCGATATGTACTTCATCCCCAAAATGTACCATAAAATTTTTCTTTTACTTGATCTAGAAGACCCAAACCTGTTCCTGCATTTCAATGTCCCTGTCCACAAAACCAGTTCCATGAAGAGATACTTCATATTGGTTGTAGTGGAAGATCTTGGGTCCCCTCCAACAGAGCCCTGACTTCAACCCTATTTTAAACCTTCAGGGTGAACTGGACCGCCGAATGCACCCCAGGCCTCCTCATCTCACCTACAACACCACCAGACTTTTCCCAAACACCCTTGTGGCTGAATGAGATGAAAAATCTCCACATCTACACTCTAAAACCTGGTGAAACATCTTCCCAGGAGCATAGAGTTTATTATAACATGGTAGGATCACATGTCCACAAACTTTTGTTCATGTACAAAGTGCACTTCTGTATATCTTAAAAAAAAAAAACACTAAAAGATCTAATAAGCGTAAGAAATATAAGACTGAATTGTTTGGATGGTTGTTTTAAAAATTGAAATTACGCCTCTTTTTTGCAGCTTTTGGCTGCGAAACAAATTTCTGTTACCAGAACTTGATGATAGAAATGCTTTTAAACACCATATACACACTGTCTCTCTTTACATTTTGCTATTTTGTTGAAATGTATTCAATTTAATTAAGATAATTTGCTTTAAAACAAGATCTTGGCAGCTGTAGAGCATTAATGAACTACTCCAATCTGGCAAGCATGTTATTAACTGCGGAAGAAATGCATGGAGCAGAGAAATTCTTGCCCACATGGATTTTTATTGGTGATTGTTGCAGTTATAATTTTTTTACTACCAATTACTGAGCTAATCAATAACCAATTCAATGAGATATCAGTTAATATCTGTCAGTCAGCAGCTCCTTTTTGAACTGTTGTTCACTCAAAAGACATAATTGCTATTTCATTTGAAATGTATGGAGTTGTGAATGAGGACTTTATAAAAAATAATATTTGTTGAAAAGCTAATATAAATAGTAGGACACTTTTTCCCCATCTGTCCCTATAGACGAGCTAGCGCTGAATATGTTCCTCAGACACGTCCACCAGTTTCATACAGTGTCATCATTCAGGCTGATGCTCCTGGTGGCTCAAAGCAACACATTTCAGTCTCTTTTATCACCAGTGTCAAAGCTGGGGCTGCACGATTAATGTGTTTTTTCCTTTAATCATTACCATGATGTGCATTCCTTTTCTTTCTTTTTTTACAACTGCAATTTTTTTTCGTGTAAAAAAAAAAAAAAAGACCAGCCAAATATACTGAAGGGGTTAAACCCAAGCCCATAAAAACATGCCACAGCCCAAGTCAATACTGAAATATTGTTCCCACCCGTGTTTTATTTACAGTACATTATATATTTAAATACAAATCAGGCTCCTTCAATCATAGCATCAAATCTTTGACTATTTTGGGTATATAAATATATATGTATAAGATTTGATGCTATGATAGGAGGAGCCTGATTTGACTACTAATCTCAATCGATTTTTTTATGAAACATAGGAAATATTATAAAAAATTAAAATAATAACATGTACATAAGTATTCACAGCCTTTGCTCAATACTTTGTTGAAGCACCTTTGGCACCAATTACAGCCTCAAGTCTTGAGTTTGATGCTACAAGCTTGGCACACCAATATTTAGGCATGTTCTCCCATTCTTCTTTGCAAAACCTCTCAAACTCCATCAGGTTGGATGGGGAGTGTGCACAGCCCCTTTCAGATCTCTCCAGAGATGTTTAATCGGGTTCAAGTCTTGGCTCTGGCTGGGCGTCCCGTAGCCACTCCTTTGTTATCTTAGCTGTGTGTTTAGGGTCGTTGTCCTGTTGGAAGATGAACCGTTGCCCCAGTCTGAGGTCCAGAGCGCTCTGGAGCAGGTTTTCATCAAGGATGTCTCTGTACATTGCTGCATTTATCTTTTCCTTGATCCCGATCAGTCTTTCTGCTGCTAAAAAACATCCCCACAGCATGATGCTGCCACCACCATGCTTCACTGTAGGGATGGTATTGGCCAAGTGATAAGTGGTGCTTGGTTTCCACAAGACATGACGCTTGGCATTCAGGCCAGTGAGTTCAATCAGTCCTTCAGGTGCCTTTTGGCAAACTCCAGGCAGGCTTTCATGTGCCTTTTACTGAGGAGAGACTTCCGTCTGGCCAATCATTATGACCTTCAATGCTGCAGAAATTTTTCTGAACCATACAATCCTGTCTCAGAGGTCTACAGACAATTCCTTGGAATACATGGCTTGATTTGTGCTCTGATATGCACGGTAAACTGTGGAACCTCATATGGACAGGTGTGTGTCTTTCCAAATCATGTCCAGGTGGACTCCAATCAAGTTGTAGAAACATTTCAACAATGATTAGTGAAAACAGGATTCACCTGAGCTCAGTTTTGAAATGTTATGGCAAAGGCAGTGAATACTTATGTACATGATTTTTTCCATTTTTTTTAAATAAATTTGCAAAGATTTAAAACAAATCTTCTTTTATGTTGTCATTATGGGATATTGTTTGTAGAATTTTAATTCTACAATTAAAACTCTACTTTTCAGATACTTTTCAGATGCTCTGTAGACACACACACACACACACACACACACATATATAAATATAAATTGTTTGCAATCCTATTAGACTTTAAAACATTTATGATACATTATTTTACAAAATAAACCCACCCAAAATAACCCATGTTTTTTATTTTCTAATGTTTTGCCATTAGTATTACATTTCTAATTACCTAATAAACATCCTCTATTACTAGTCTACAATAAAAGAAGATTTTAGTGAGAATTATATCTCACTGCTCAACATGATATTATATTTTATATAAATTTCAACTATGAGGGTGATGTGAATGTAATTTGCACCCAAGGAAATACACAGCTGCAAGCCCCACCCTTAGCCCTATAGTTGTTGATTGACTTGAAACTGTGAGAATCATGTCAGCTCCAGCTATCTCAAGTCAAGTCAAGAGGTTTTTATTGTCATTTCTTTTATACACAGTTAAAATGAGACAACGTTCCTCCAGAACCCTGGTGCTACACTAAACAGCAGATCTATAAATACTATGAGCATGGCCAAATGACTTATCGTTCATGAGCATGCTAATAAAGGATAATGATAGCAGAGTTCACCTAAAGTCCACTGTGAAATGTTGGTTCAGCTTACAAACATTTTTTAGGATTTTCTGTCAGACAGAATTTGTACTGACAAAAAAAAGAGCTAAAACTCGGGGCAGGATTGACACTCTCTCAACCTGTATGAGTCATTTTTTTTTTTTTGGAAAATGTCAGTAAAATAGAAAATAGAAAGAGCGTGACCCTTGGGACTGTTACTATACTACAAGTATAGATGCCCCACCTCTGTAATGTGAGTCTAGTGAATGAGTTGCTGGTATAAAGTCAATAAAATGTATCTATCAGGGCTAGTAAGTATTAGAAATGTTTCGGTAAAGGGCTTTTGGTTGCAAGTTGAAATTTTTTATTATTATTATTATTATTAAACTTGAAAACACACAACGATGCCAGTTGTGAAAAAAAGAAACTAAAGTTAGCGCAGTGTCACTGTGGCTACTCACTTTACACTGGAAATAAGATTTGTTTTTGCAGATGCATGTAAACAGTAAAGATTCCTAAGTATTAGCGTTAGCCGCTAACCAGGAAGTGGATAGCGGCTAACGCTAAGGCTATGGATTCTTCAGCATGTGATGTGCAGCTTCAAGACTTTCTCTTAAAAGGAAAAAATCCTTACAATTCCACATAACAAGGGAGTGAATGATTGAAAGATGGAAGGAATGAAGACATTTATTAAAGTGTGCTGAAATAAGTAGAACAGTTAAGTAGAAGATATTAGAAATTTAAATATTAAATGTAAAACAGACACACACACACACACACACACACACACACACACACACACACACACACACACACACACACACTTCTCACACATACACATCATTATTACCCAAATGGGGTCTAACAAACTTGTTAATTAAATTTTTATTAATTTCATTTTATTGAATCAATTGCATTTGTGCCAATTTAATTGATTACATAATTTAATCAATATGAAAAAAGGTGTATTGCGTTAATTTGTTTTATTCACAGTATTTTAAATAAAAAACATGTTTAAATAAGTTTTTAAAAAGCTGCCATTTTATTACAATTGTTTTAAAAATGTAAATTGTTTAAATGCTGATCACAAACTTTAATAATAATAACAAACTGGGTTAGTAAAAAACGACAAGCAATTGTATTTTTTGCATTTCTTCCCCCAACCATGCAGAAAATAAACCAAACAAAGACTTAAAAACTGAGACATGTACCGAACCATGAATTTTGTGTACCGTTACACCCCTATTTAATAGGCGTGGCCAATATGCATAACAGTGCCAGTAATAGAGGCATGACTGGCTTCCTGTTATTTACATTTTATCCAACTCATAAAGGGAGATACTCTCCCATTCAGAAAAAAGATATACCCTTATATTGGTTCCACAGTAAACAAAAGATGCATGGAAATAGCCAAACAGATGTAATCTGTCACAGACAATCGTCGCACTGGAAGTTTCCTCGCCTTAAATAAAATAAAACCACGCGGATGCCAGCTCTGTCAAATGCTTTCCTTGTTAATCAGAAAATAAAAATGTCAATGGAAGAGAAGCAGAAGTAACATAGTGGAAGAAATAACAATTCACAAAGCTGCCTTCCTGTTCAGCGCGCAATCTATCCTGGCTCGTTAAAGCAGCACCATCTTTCCTCTGACATTTTCACACTTTTGTATGCAGTGGAGTCCATTTGTAAAGCTATTTAAAACCAATTACATCTTTTATACAAGACTATTGGGGCACAAGTAATGAATGATAAAATTAAACATTACACAGATCAGGCTCAGTCCTACGGTGGAGGACTTTTGTGAGCTCAAGAAGTGGCCGGTAAAATTTTTTACATGATTTGTCTACTACACGCACACGCACACACACACGCACTCACACACACTCACGCACACATGCACTCACACACGCACACACGCACACACACACACACACACACTAAGGAAAGGTGAAAGCTCACCTGCTAGCTAAAATACCTGTGCAATGAGAACTCAAAGAGCTGAAAGTGTGAAGTGAAGCTAAATTGCAATTACAGTTCATGCATTACAAATGAATAGCTGTGGGAGTTTGATGACTTCTGTTTTGCAATGTTTGCAATTCTTATATGGATGATTTCATATTTATAAAAGTGTTGTTATTGATGCTGAATAGTTAATAATTACTTAGTTAGATATCGCTAAACAAAATTCTCGGTCAAATAACTCATTTATTATTATAGAGAGAATGTTAGAAAATATTTGTAATAAATTTATGAGATATTTTACTTTTTTCTTTTGTTATAATATTATTATTATTATTGGTATATATATATATATATATATATATGATATTTTAAACTGTTGAGTGTTTCATTTATGCATAAAGGAGCCTACTAAATCCTACAATCTACAGTAACAACTAGTATCTCCAGTACTAGTAACTACAACTAGTATTATTTTAATTTACCGAAAAAACATGTAGAACAGTCTCGTTTTCTTCTTCTGTGCAATAAATCAAAATCTTAAGAGCAGTATTTCTTATTCGTGATCCTATCATGACATTTTTTTCATTTACTGCCAGGATTTTAACTCACCATTCCGTTACCAAGCCTTAGCTGTGTGTGCTGAAGGAAGCAAAACACACTGTGAAATAGAAACCTTGCTTGTGCTTAGTCTGAGTACGTGTCTGAACGTATGTGAGTTTGTGTGATTCTGCTCCCAAGGTAATAGTGTGTATCAGAACAGTCTGGTAACCCTAATACACATTCTGGGGAAGGATTGGCCTCTTAATTATAATCCTGCATTTAGAGCCAAACTCAGGTAACATGTGTACAGTATGGGCCTGTATTTCTCACATGATTACAAGCTGATTTGTTTTGCTCCTCCATGGTCACTCTCACACAGAGACAACTACAATTTCTGAAATTGATCACGTCTGAGCCGAGGATTGTGGCAGTAAAAAGCAGACACCATGGGCACAGAGAAACTTCAGGGCTCTATAAGCTGTGTATCTGTGGAACTGTTCAGTGACACACCTGTGCTTTTTCTAATAGGCATAGTGCCAGTGCGTTCAACGACTGGTTCCACAGAGGTACTGTATAAATCCAGCATGTCTCAATCGCATGTCACTCTTTAGTGAGTAGGCACTGAATGGGAGGGGGGGGGGGGGGGGGTCTTAAGGAAATGCAGAACTCGCAGTAGACAATAAATAAACAAACTAGCAAACATAAATAATAAGGATGTCAATACATACCTACTTAAATACAATTAACAAATTTGTGCAAAAAATCTTTACTTATTATTCCAAATATCCTTCTGAAAAAAATAATAGTCACTTTTTATTCCATTAGAAAAGCTCTCAACTCCTTTTTTTCCTATTTTCATTACTGTAGTCATTTTGGAGTAGAATTGAGACAATCTGCTCTCAGACATTAAGCACTAGCCTTTACTTTTTTTTTTCTCAGTGTTGTGGTAAAACGATTTGTAGCTTCAGCGTGTGTTAGATATGATAGATTTTAGAAGTTTGTGGATCGTGAATTACTTCCGGATTGCCGGAAAAAGGATACACACTAAAGACATGGGGGGAAATGCCATTTGATGCATTTTGTTCCTGAGAGATTGTGTTTAAATCTGATTGTACTTTAAAATTTTTTCAATAGTGCTGCATTAAAGTCAGAGTATTATATTATTATTATTATTATTATTATTATTATTTCTATTATTATTATTATTATTATTATTATTATTATTGTTATTATTCCAAATACTTTGCTGCAATAAATTACAATTAATTCATTACTTATTATAAAACTATTTTTTTCTGACTTTATTGAATGTAATTTTTTCTTTTTTTAACCTTTAAAAAAAAAAGAAAATTAAACTTTCACTCACACGCCTGGCTTCTAACATCTGGCAACATCCTAAATGTCTACCTATAATGATCCTCATTATGTACATTATCTACTTTGCTATAAAAGTAGCTGCTATTCACGTGGACGCGGGAACCCTGTGAGCATGCACCGACACGTGCGAATATACACATGCATACGCTACACCACACAGAAACACGCGCAAGGAGGGACACGCACGCATGCATGCACACACGCATGCAGCTTCCCACTTGGATATTGCATGCAGTCGCGTCTGCGTTCCTGCGTTTCAACCCGTGCAAAGAGACAAAAATCAGACAGGGGTGGAAATGGAACGGAACGTGACCGACCTTTATGCATCCCCGTGAATCTGTCTTTGAGCACGGTGAGTTCGTAGATCTTGCCGAATTCCTCAAAGAGCGGCTTGAGGTCTTTTTCTTCCAGGTTGCGCGGGATCTGACCCACGAACAGCTTGATGGCGTCGTGGTCTTTCATGGGAATGGGGCTCTGACCGAGAGCGATGCCGTTCATTCTGCTGGAGCTGTTCGTGGTGCTGAATCCATTCTCCTGCTGCACTCCGCTCGCCGCTACTGTAGCCATCTTTCTCTCTCTCTCTCTCTCTCTCTCTCTCTCTCTCCCTCTCTCTCTCTTACTAACTCACTCACACACTCTCAACACACACAGACATACACACACACACACACACACACTCACACACACGCACACACATAAACTCACTTTCTCCCTCCCACCCTGTCACCGCCCCCCTCCTCTCTCGCAAATACACTCAGTCTATCTCTCTCCTTTCTTTTTTCCTTTATCTCTCTCTCACTCTTACCCACGCACGCTCGAATCTTTATTTTTTCCCCCTCTTTATTTTTCCCCTTCTCTTTTTAATTTTCTTTTTATCCCCTCTCTCTCTCTCTCTCTCTCTCTCTCTCTCGCTTATGTTCCTTTTTGCTATCTTTCCATCCCGCGCTCCCGTTTCCAGTTTTCACTCCCGTTTTCTTTTCTCCGTGGGTCAGCCACTGTGCCACTCCGCCGAGTGACGTCATGCTTGGTCGTAAGCGCTCGATTAAACCCCGCCCCTCGCCTTGAGAATTTGCATACGATGTCCGGATCAGCCAATGGCAGGGCAGTACGGCCGAAGGGCCCGCAGGGTGGAGTGAGAATCCAAACATTTGTGGAAAGGGAGCTCGGGGAAGCAAACGGCGGGATACACACACACACACACACACACACACACACACGCAGACACATTTGGATGTCTATTCAAAGCAAAATAATAAAAGGACGTGATATACAAATGAGTTTATTTCCACCTGCACCTACATTCCAAAATGTCTTCTTCATTTTATAATATTATTAATAATCATACCAATCATCATAATCTGAACACAACAATTAAAAAATACTATTTCAAATAAGGACATGAAGATTAAAAACGTGCATATAGTTCCTAATGATTACAAGCTTGAGTAATTCCTGTTAAGAGGAAAGAAGTCTAATATATATTGATGAGGAACCGCGTGAACGCGCGCGGTTTTAGCACCACGGACAGCAACAAGTGTGGGCGCGCTCTCTCCGTGGCGATTCAAGGAATCATCAGTATGCAGACATTAATGCATGCACGGTTATAGACAGCGTTTGAGTTTTCTGTGAGAGAATTGTGTTGAATCACAAAAACACAAAAAATGATGTGTGTCACAAGTCACACGTTTGTAAAGATGTTGTAAATTTTGGAGTGTGCTCATGGAGATTTGCTCACTGATGCATGTGGGGAGCAAAGGCTGACCCGTGTGGTCCGATACAGCAGACGAGCTCCTGAAGCTCAAATTTCTGAAGTTCAACACACAGATTTAGACCAGGGCATCACTGAGCTCCTGGGCAGTCTAAGATACAACCTGGCAGCATTGGATGGACCAAAAATAATGTCCCATAAGTGTTCTATTGTATCTATGTCAGGTGAGCATAGGGGTCATTCAATGGTATCAATTCCTTTATTCTCCAGGAACTGCCTGCATACTCTCGCCACATGAGGCTGGGAATTGCCATGCACCAGGAGGAACCCAGGACCCATTGCATCAGTGTAGGGTCTGACAATCGGTTCAAGGATTTCACCATGATGCCTAATGGCAGTCAGGGTGCCATTGTCTAACCTGTAGAGGTCTGTGTGTCTCTACATGGATATGCTTACCCAGACAATCACAGACCCACTACCATATCGGTCACTGTACCGCTTGTGCAACCTCTGTAGGGCTTAGGTATCGTCTCATGCTACAAATAGTGACACTGACTTTAGCCAATTGCAAAACTAGTGAAAAACAGTCAGAAAAGTTGAGGAAAGAAACCAATTCTTGTTTTAGGGGTCATCTCATTGTTGCCTCTCTAGTGCACTTGTTGTTAATTTCAATAACACCAAAGCAGCTCAGACTGATTAAGAACCCCATCTGCTACTTAACTGACCAGATCAATAGCCCAGAAGTTTAATTGACTTGATGCTCTACTCTAATTAAAAAGTGTTCTTTCCATTTTTTGAGCAGTGAATATATGTTTTTTTTCTTAATTTAAGACATTTAATTAAAAAGTTTAGTCTTTATATATAAGTGCCTACCAGATACATTTAAACATCATGTTTTTTTCTGCAAATGAAGCACTCATTTCACTTAATAATACATTTGGACATTTTCTTAAGCATTACTATTATAAAGACACACTTCAGAATGTCTGGGTTCACAGCCTGGTTTTCACTCTCCCATCATCAGCAATGCAAGGGATGTGCACGTGAAGCTCTACAGGAGACGAACCAGTCGATGTTTATACGCTATCTATTAAATATTCATGTTTATCCATCGTATATATATATTCATAGTTTTCCTGTGCTCATCATTCTTAAAGATCTCCTATTGTGTTAATGTTCCAAGCCGGGCATGTACGCTCCACGGGCTGCTTCTCGCTATTCATTTCTATAAAGGCGTCGCTAATTCCGCCTCACTGATTCTTATTGGGCTTGTTTTGTTTTTATTTTTGTTTCCTCCGCTCTGGCATTTCGCAGCAGGCGTCTTCACAGCTGTGGCACTTTTTTCCGAAACATCTCACGCGGGGAGACTCTGCAACCACATGCTATCCAGCCTTCATGTTGCCTCATGCCTGTTTTTTGTTGCAAGACAGAGAAAGAGAGATAGAAAGACTTTGAGGAACTGATGGACTTGGCGAAAAAGAAAAAAAAAGAAAGAAAATACACCTGCACAGCTGGAAGAGCCGAGAGGAGAGTGTACTCAGGCAAAACGCTGGCAGCTGGAGGTCGAACCCACTGAGAGACTCAGAATACGAGTCAGTCTGGAGTGGAGATCTGCAATGGAATATCGTTTTTGCAGTTTCATTCAAGTTTATTCAGTTTAACTGCAACAGTGACCGGAGGAATGCATTGGTAAATCTCAGATATTAATAAACATGCTTCTACTCTCTTTTAAAAGGGTATTGAACTGTACTGTTTTTTGTTATTGTACCTGTACTCTCAAGACGTTGTCTTTTTCCAATGTATGTATCTCACCTGTTTTCATTCAGTGTCCACAATTACCTGATTTTAGAAAATAAAAAGGAATTACTTTAAAATTATTCTGGTTTCCTTTTGCTCTTAAAACTATATTCCATTTTCCACTTCATGTTTCTGCATCTGTCACCACTGGTCACTTGCAACCGGCGACACCAGTTGAAATTCTTGAAATACCCTGCGTTGTGTACCGTTGTGGAATCAGACACAAGACAGCAGGTGGCGGTTCACTGGAAGCATTTAATCTCTCACCTGATAAACATAGAACAAATAAACAGCCTCTCAGGTATTACTGCCCTTATTTGTTTTCTCACCGATGAGATTTCACTACAAAAACAGAAGAGAAGGAGACAAAAGATAGAGGTAAATCAACATCTAATATTAAAGCATATAGGAGAAACACTCATTTTGGTCAGGTAACGACATCAGAGATAGAAATAAAAACAGTTGTGTGTGAATTCTTTTTAACAGTACATGTATATTTAACAGGGTCATTTCTATACCTGTAACATGGATTTATTTTGACCTGGCGCCCTTCGTGGCAGATGTGTTTGCTTCGTGCTCCAGATTATCTCCTTATTTGTGGTCAGGGAGTCAAGCAAAGTAAGATTTTCATTGTACAGTTTAAACTGGTGTACATGACCAGTAAATAAATATATCAATAAATAATGTTTATATAGTGTACATATAAATAATTTTGAAAGCATGGTATATTCACATTTCCACCTGCAAAGTTATTAGAAAAAGCTTCAAAAGACGTGCACTTGAAGAAACCATTTTTAGTGACAGAATGAGTTAGAGTTCAGTATTATTGAGAGTGTATTCTGTGTGCCGTCTATGTTACTTTCTCAAAATTGTGGCACAAACATGGTTAAGTTTTGTTTTGCTTCGTTTTTTTGGTATTGGTAAATGGAAGAGGGCGTAACCTTCTCCAGCAGCTGTCACTGGGTGAGGATGACTGGCAGATGGAGAGAGAGAGACCGAAACAGATGGCATTGATATTCATCAAGCTCCCGCAAAGAGGACTGACAGTACTTTATTTTAGAGTCTGTGCTGATCTGAAGCTTTATGCACAGGCATATAATGTGTATGAAGAGGAAGGTTATTTGTTGGCCATTCTTCTCCAATTCGAAGGACCGTTTTTCAGATCTGTTCCCACACCCCGGATCTGATTCCTGCTACTCACGCCGAGGGTCGAGGCATTTTTAAGCGGAAGCAAATTCTTTTTGTTAGTGTTTAAAAACTCTCAGTCATGTTGATGTTTCTTGGTGTTTTATTGCAGCAATTTCTGCTTCAGTAGGTGACACTGTGACCTTTCCACACGAAAAAAAAAACAGCTAATAAAAACCATTCATCCCGTAAAAAGCAAGGGACTGAATAAATGAAAAACAAATGAATAAGAGATCACTGGGACCGCCATGAGTCATCTGGTATTTGGCAACTAATGAATCCCAGAATTCTCACTGGCTGCCAACCTGTGGGTCTCCTGGAGCAAGCTGGCATTTCTCTCTGCGTCCGTTTCCTAGATTAGCGCCACAGCAGAAATGTGTCACAGTACAAAAGGGCAAAGAAATTGTGAAACTGTTAATTATTTCTTGGTTTTGACACAATGGCTAAAAAAAACAAGCCACACAGTTCCATTGTCCTCTATTGAGTGTCACAATCATTGTGGAGAAATGTTGTGTAGTCCTAGTATGCAGTCCATTAACATTTGAGGGATGTGTACACAACAATGCAAACATTTCTGCAAATGTTAGCACACACACTAAAAAAAATAACCAAGAAAACTGACCTGATGCCCTGATTGAGTTCTTATTTAATTGGACACCAATCAGCTGGACGGTTCTTTACATAAAACCAAAAGAAAAAAAAATGGAGGTTACTGTTTATTACAATTACAGTTAACAGTTTTGCACAAAAAAAATAATAACATTTCTGTATATTGAATGAATTTCTGGTGGCACCAAACCAAGTCTGGTTCTGCTCAATGTTTTTACCTTGTACCATCCCATAGAGTTTCTTCCAACCACCATCACCAATGGCTCATCAGGAAATTAAAATAGAAATATATTATGGAATTTAAAATTATATAATATTAATCTATTGCTGCTTTGTGATGAATTCCATTGTTACAATTAAAATTGATTTGAGCTCATTTTGATTTTATTTTAGAAAGAATGGTGCTTTTTACTTGTCACGTGTACTTTACAGAAGAGTGAAATTCTCTCGTCGTATATCCCAACGATGTTAGAAACTGAGGTCAGAGCACAGGGTCAGCCGTGATACAGAACCTCTGAAGCACTGAAGGTTTATGGCATTAAGAGTAAGATCGGCTGCCTTCATGACTTCTTCCCATTTCAAGGTTGTACTTTGTATGTATTTAATAAAATTTGATTTAATGTTTTATGGTGATTCCTGTCCACTGACAGAAAAACAATGATCAAATTCTTCATAGATTTGTAGATAAAATCAGGTACCTCACAGTACACAGTGACCCAGGTTTCACTTAGTGTCACTTTAGATTCACTTTGTAAAGCAACATCGTTAAATTCTGATGGGTCATAATGTGTTATTAATTAATCATTTTTAATACATTTTAATGTAGTAAAAAGCTCTAATGTATCTGATGTTTTGATTTTACAACAAGATATTGTCCAGAGAGGGAAAGAACAGTACCCTAAGTTACACTTACATTTTTCCCATTGGCAAATAAATAATATTTTGGAGGAATACAAAAAATATGTTTTACTCGTCACATGTACATTACAGGACAGTGAAATTATTTCCTCGCATAACAAATCCGAATGATGTTAAGAAGCTGAGCTCAGCAATGATACAGATACCTGAAGCACAGGGTATTAGGGGCCTACTCAAGGCAATACTGGGACTTCAACTAGCAACTTGGAAAACTATTTAAGCATGGACATAGTTCTAACATTATAGGTAGCTTTTCTTGTCACTTATACTATGGCACTTCCCTAAACAAAATCTATTTTTTTGTTTAAATTTAATAATAAAAATTAGCTTTTATTATAAGAGACTAAAAGTCAAAAGTGTGAACTGTAAACTCAATTTTAAAAGTAAATATAAAAAGAAAAAATTATTTGTCATTATTTTAATGAACTTAAATTGTAAATGTTGCTGTGATCTGCTAAAAATACGGATATTAAATACTTCTAACTTTTCTGGATTTATCAACATGTTGTTATTTTTATGCTAGCTGTTGTAGCAACCCCTACTTTGTCTATCCTTGTAGGCAATAACCAAGTAGCGGTCAGCTGGATCACATGGAATTTGTCATGCAAAACTGGCCAAAAATCAAGCAACAAATTTGGCTTGGCAAGAACAAAGCTGTAATGATTGGCAAGACTTTGTAATGAATTGAAGTTCTGTAATGAGTTGTTAATGGTAATTGGAGACAAATGACAGACAGAGTGTTTTAGCTGTCAGCATTACTGCCCAAAAATAATGTCAGTTCATTAAAAAAAAATGACACAGTTAATATCTACTTAAAAATACAATGGGTCATTGGGCAACACCTAGGGATTAGCAAGTGTGCTATGCTAACGCACATGCAAAATTAGTTTGGCAGGGGCAGAAAGAAAACTGTTGCTAATATTGTTTTGTTGATGCCATTAGTAGCGCCTTGTGAGAGCGTAATAAATAAAGAATAATTATACAAATGAAAAGACAGGTATACCAAGGAATTAACAAGGGGCAGATCCCAGAGCCATTAGTCAGTGGAATGTGAAATGAAAGAGCTAAGTCAGATAACTAATTAATGTTGTGTTGGGAGCATGTGGCTCAGGCATGAATATGAATTATGTGTTGCTCCTGAGGGGTCACACTGACACTATTGCTTCTTATTGTGTGTAGACGAATAATGACCTCATACCAGTGGATCTCTTCACTTTTTTTTTTTTTTTTGCATCCCACTCAATTTAGATTCCTGTTCATTTGAAACTTACATCTACAGTGAATAATTAAAAATAATATAAAAAATAATTTCTTAAAGCCAATCATTATTATCACTAATTAGTAGAATTATATGCAGAAAATAAACACTTCCAGCCTCAGTTCCTTAACTTTTGACATCACAACACCAAATCAAAGCACAGGTGAACAATTTTCTACTATGAAATTAGAAATCTGTCTTAGTAGTAACACACATAAAAACAATATGAAGAACCAAAGATATTCACTTATCACTAGTTTAACAGGCTCTAAATTCCAGTGTTAAAGCAGCAGATAAGAAACAAATCAATTTAATTTAATTTGTATAGTGCATTTAACACTTAACATTTTCCCAAAGCTGCTTTCCAGGAATAAATAAATTACAAATATAACTTTTGCATTTATAAATCAGTCCATATAAGGTTACTCATTCTTCTTTTTTTCCCTAATGAGCAATCCAGTGGTGATAGTCCCAAGAAAAACCTTCCTGAGAGGGTGTAAGTAGAGAAACCAGACTCAACTGGGAACCTATGCTCACCTCACTTTACAAGATCTCCAGTCTTCTGGGAAGGCTATTAAATTCATTTAAGAACCCAGATATGAGGATTCTATTGACCTCAACCCAACTGAAAACATTAGAGATGATCTGGAACTCTGACTGCACCCGAGGCCTCCTCACCTCACCTACATCAGTACCTGACTGTACTAACACCCATGTGGCTGAACAACCAGACATCTAGTGGAACATCTTGCCAGAAGAGTAGAGGTTATTATAAAAGCTAATGGGGGACCAAATCTGGACTATTTATTAATTTGTGGCTTTGTTGAATGTAATTTAAAGCAATATGTTCAAAACACAAAATCAATTTATGTGTAGAGTGATGAGTAAATTTGTTTTAAATAGTTAAAAAGATTTTAATATTAATCTGGAAAATTGTATAAACCGACTGATCACATGACCCATAGTTATGAAACTATGAAACCCTGAGATATGACAAAACACATCAGGAATTTTATTGGTTTTTTTTGTTTTTTTTGTTCGGTTGTTTGTTAGCTGTGTTTTTGTTTTTTAATAGTATTATACAATTGTGTAAATTATATATAGTTTTTGTAATTAATTTTATATTATACGCATAACCATATTAATTTTTGTAAAGAGCAGCAAAAAATAGATAAAAAAATTAATTCTAGCCAAATTCATCACTGTTACTCTGGAGTGTGTGCAAAAAAAAGTTTATCAGTGTGGAGTTTGATAAGTTAGTCTACAGGTGAGAGGAGATATTATGGCTGTGTAATGAAGAAGTGATTGTGCTACAACAGCGTGACAGGCTGCTTGGGAAATGTATTTTTTCCCCTGTTCTGTGATAAAATGTAAATGGTTTGATTATGGAATAGACATGCTTGACAGCCCATTCAATGTTTAGCTTTTTTTATTTATTTATCTTTTTGCTTTTGGCTATGTAGCATATAAACACCATGCTGTTTGAATATTAGGGCAATAAGTCACGAACGATCTTTTGCACACGGCCCACATGTACATACACACTCACATACAAACAGATCATTTTCCACAGGGACTTAAAAACACATGACAGGTAGCAAATAAAATGGATCATCAATTTAAGGATATTCAGGGCATTTGTACAATTCTGGCTGATAGACTTGAGGCAATAAGGCACAAAAGTGTTTGGAGCAGCCAATGAAGTGATTTACACTCGGTCCTATTCGGAATAAGTCATGAGTTCATGTTAAGCTAGTACACTAATCATACACAACCCAACCCTGAGGATTTACACTGACTGGGTATTATAGCATGTTATGAAAAAAAAACACAAGCAATATAGTGTTGGATTGAAGTAAATAAGACTAATCTCTTAATCTTGGCAGTGGTTAGTGGGTGTGATATATTAGGCAGCAAGTGAACATTTTGTCCTCAAAGTTGATGTGTTAGAAGCAGGAAAAATGGGCCACCTTTTGATGGCTGGACGACTGGGTCAGAGCATCTCCAAAACTGCAGCTCTTTTGAGGTGTTCCTGGTCAGGGGACCCAAAAGCAGAAGATTGGTGAGGCTAAGATTTAAACTCATGACCTTCTGTTTCAAAGACCAATGCCTTAACATCCAAGCTAATATACCCAATTTTGTCAGTTGGCAACTCCTTTTATTTCTAACCAATCAGATCGCTTGTTGGGAGGCAACAATATTACTAGTACTAATAACCGTAACTTTTTTTTGGACTGCACCCCAGGCCTCCTCACCCTACAACAGTACATGACTTTACTAACACCCTTGTGGCTAAATGAGCACCAATCTACTAAAGCACACTCAAAAATCTTCCCAGAAGAGTGAATATAATGTCTAGAAATAAATGAATGATCTTATATTTGTTTTAATGTAATCTT
Organism: Silurus asotus; assembly: GCA_024362625.1. NCBI lineage: Eukaryota > Metazoa > Chordata > Actinopteri > Siluriformes > Siluridae > Silurus > Silurus asotus. The sequence goes on along the minus strand of MU551594.1, from coordinate 1,534,585 downwards.
ATTATATATAAAAAATACTGACTAAATGAATATATTTAAGATATAAATTCTAGCTAAGATCACTTGTGTACTGTGTATATTATCTGCACATTTTTTTAGCATGAGATCAACAGAAAAAAAAAATGCTTTTGGAGATTTTTGTGAGCCTAAAAATAGTGCAGGCTGACAAATATTGAGGGATGGTGTGTTCCAGATTTTTGGAGCATAAAAACAAAAGGGCGCTTCCCCAATTTTCTCGGCTTGTACCCTCGGGATGTCGAGCAAGGCAACATTTGACGGTCTTAAAACTCAATTTAGAACAGCCTGTCGAGCATTTAGAGATATATAACTCTATAGCTATCACTCTCTGGGTTGATAGAGTAATACATTTTAAGCCTTCTGTGACTCCACCCTTCCTCATCCAGACTTTCTCTTTCCCTGTTCCTGCCTAATGAATGAACTATTCTGCTCTACGTCCCATCTTTTGGTAATTAAGAAAAAAAGAACGAGAGGTGTAATGAGCTAGCGAGAGAGAATGGCATGACCCAGAGCAGCAGTCGAAGTGCACACGAGGGAAAAGGGAATGAAGGGAGGGATATCTGTTTAAAAAAAAAAGAAATGTAGACATGGAGGAGAAAGAAAAAGAGAGGAGGAGTGTTAGATGTCTGGTCCGGTGTAAGATCCGATATGGTGTGGGGAAATTTGATAGGCATTTTAATGCTGGGCAATGACATTATTAATTAGTGCATGAGCGTGAAGGGTACTTAACACTTGGATAAAGACGTCGAATGATTGCGATGTGTAACGGCCGCTGCGTTCAGCCCGGGAGGAATACTAATCACTGGCAAACTAAATCAATCAAACTGTGAACAATTGACTATCCATACGGTTAAAGCTTAAAGGGGAAGGAGAAGGTGAAAGCAAGTGCGACAGAGATGTTGCAGGTTCTTTTTTTCAGCTCAGGTTTTTTTGTTTGTCTGATTTGTTAACAACAAAATTTCCACAGTTGCATCAGCCATGTCGTATTTCCTGGACCCACAGAGTTTTTGAGAACCTGGTGGAAATGAGAATGTGGAAAACAGGAAACCTTTACAAAACATGAGAACATTTCTCCAGGTTTCCTCCAGGTTCTCCAGAACTCTTTGTGATTCCTGGAAATGTCAAGACTGAGGGAATGAGACAACACAAATGAGACAAACAAGAGCTTCATTTTTGCCATGATTTCAGGAGTCATTTATGAGACCATGCAAATGTTGACTCAATAATACTGTATGTTTAATCATGACATGCGTAAATGTTGAATAGTCTGTAAATGATGATGAAATGTATGTAGTTTCAGGAGTTGGGGATTTTGTGAAGCATCTATTAGGAATAAATATTGAATATAAACCTTTGCTTAGGACAATATACACTATATGGACCAAAGTTTATGGACACCTGACCATAGAATGCATATGTGTAGAATATACATTGACCAGACATAAATTTATGGCCACTGATTAGACATAACATTATGACCACCTGCCTAATATTGTGTTGGTCCCCTTTTCTGCCAAAACAATCATGACCCATCGTGCATTAACAGCATGAACTTCTTCAGCAGTTTGAGCTACAGGAGCTCGTCTGTTGTATCGGACCACACGGACAAGCCTTCGATCTGCATGTGCATCAATGAGCCTCAGCCGCCCACGACCTTTCGCCGGTTTACCACTGTTCCTGTCTTAGGCCACTTTTGATGGATACTGACCACTGAAAACTGGGAACAGTCCACAAGAGCTGCAGTTTTGGAGACAAGTTTTGGTCACAATTTGTCGAACTCTCTCAAATATTTACGCTTGCTAATTTTTCCTGCTTTTAACACGTCAACTCTGAGAACAAAATGTTCACTTGGTGCCTAATAAATTAATCCGACCGACTAATGGGTGCCTTGATTAAGAGATAATCAGCAATATTTACCTTACCTCTCATAATGCTATAATGTCAATGTTATGTCTGATCGGTGTATATTATATAGACAAAATTTTGTGGACACTCAACCATAAGATTTGTATGTGTAGTACATATGCTTTAATTTATTAAGGCGTTTCCAGACATATTAAGGTTCTTTTTAAGTGTATAATATACATTACCTCACAGTTAAATTCATTCTTTGCATATTTCGTTTATGTAAGGAAGCTGAGTTCAAAGAGTGGTGTCATCCATGATATAGCACCCCCTGGAGCACAGAGTGCTAAAGGGCCTTGCTCAAGGGCCCAAGAGAGCAGCTTGGATAGAGTGGGGCTTTAACCCCCAACCCAGAGCCTTACCTGCTGAGATTAACCTCTGAACTACCACATTTCCACCACATATGTGGTTCTTTTTAAACTGTTACCACAAAGTTGGAGGCACATATACTTGTATAGGATGTTTTTGGATGCAGTAGCATGAAGTATTTTATTCAGTTGAACTAGGGGACACAAACCTGTTCCAGCATGACAATATCCCTCTAAGAAACAACAGTTCTCTGAAGGTATGGTTTTCATAGGTTGAAAGATCTCCTGCTATAAAGTTTTGACCTTAACCCTATTGAACACCTTTGGGATGAATGTAAATGCTGACTGCACTCCAGGCCTTCTCACCTTGCCTACATCAGTACCTGACTCTAACTAAATGTCAGGATTTGTGTGTGTGTGTGTGTGTGTGTGTGTGTGTGTGTGTGTGTGTGTGTGTGTGTGTGTAAGAGAAAGAGACTGTGTTAGTCCTCTGCCCAACCCTCAGCACTCATTCATGTTTTACAGAAGGAAAAGATCAAAATCAGCTGTGTATCAGAATAAGGCAAGAAAGAGAAGAAGAGTGTGGACTGGGTGTCATTTTGAAATACACCTCATCACCATTCATTGCACAGCCACGCAGCCCACACTGTCATAATAATTGCGTCTGGGAGTATTAATTGAAGACCTATAATGGAAATAAAAGCTGTCGACAAATGCATCAAGAGACAAAGAGTAAACAGCAAATGCAAACATCACTGATGAATGAATAAAGGATTTAGAATTGATGGATGAGATGGACATGTATACATTTATCACTTGGGAAATCGAATTATGCTGTAATAACACCACACTGTAAGCATATAAGTTACAAAGACCAGAAGCAGTTCGCAAGTATCTCTCTCAAGCTCTCTCTTTCTCTCTCTCCCTCTTTCTCTGTATTACTTCCTATGGGGGTAAAATCAGATGTGTGCGCAACCTAATTACTTGCGGGGGCTACGGTTTATGACTAAGAGTAACAAAAATAATTGCGAGGTTTTGACTCTCCTCTTGATGGAATTACTTATTCCATCAAACTATATAATAAAATAGTTTTTCAAACATTTGAATGTAATTTATAAGTACAAACTCTGTTTTAAAAACGTTACTCCGAACTCTCGAACCACTCGCAGCTTCTCGTTAACGATCCGATTTTTCACGAGTTACTCTCAGTCCGGTTTAAATGAAAAGTCCTGAACAACTGAGTGTTAAGGTTTCACTGTGTTTTTTTTTTTTTCCCCCAAGACCTTCATGTGAATGTAACAAACTTGGGAAAAAAGACATCCAGGGTATAATTGAAGCAATTAAGTGCACAGAATTGGGGCCCCCTGGTAGACCCAGGACCTTCTGGACGGATCAAATGACAAGAGATTTGGAAATTTTTTAGGTTTTCCAAGAAGAAGGTGAAACCTGTGGTTGGGGAAAGACAAGCCCAGACTAACTTCTCTTATGACAATGACTTGGAAATGTGAAAAGAAAATGAATAAATGAGCAAATGAATGAATAAATACATGAAATAGGGTTATTTTAGGGACCTAGATTCGTTTTTTAAAGGTGCTGGATTTCTGAAGTTCTGTTTACTCGATTTAACCATTAGTTAAGACTTTTTTTGTGTCTGCTGAAACACTTTACAATTTCTTGCTTCAGCTTTAGATGTTCATTATGCATGAGAAAGCTTGTTCACTTGGCCTTCAGAAACTTTCGTACCCCAGATGTTGAGACTCTCCATCTGTGTCATCATGTCTCATTTTGTATCACCTCCAATCTGAAGGTTGCATCTAGCTTCAGGCTGAGATTTATATTAGCTTGTTGGAGTGTGCAGATGCACAGGTGGCTAAGCAGAGCTGTCGGGCAAAAGTGGTGTTGAATTTGTGCTTTCAATTTGAGGGCACTCAAATTAGGGTGGAACGCGATATGGGGAAAAGTGAGTGAGGTTTAACGATTCTCATTTGTTCACCAGCTTTTTTATTTGGAGAAGTTAATCATGAGTAATACTGGTCTGAATTTCCAGCATCCAAGACTGATGGATTCAAATAGGCAGAACCGCAAAACCAGTTTAGATTCTCTTTCTCTCTCTTACTCTCTTTATCTTTCTTTCTCTTTCTCCGTTTTGCTCTAAGCTATAATGCAGAGCCTGTTTCCCTGCAGGGCAAGAAAGAAATGCAAATTTCAGAGACATGGGTAAAATGTTCCTCCTGTCTGGAGCTTCCTGATATGGACTAGCTTGCAGCTTATTTGATTAGCTTAATTCCAACCTCCTGTGGTCCTCCTCAGCAATGTTCCTCATGGACTGTAGACAAAAAAATCAAGGCAAATTATTCCACCTCACTATTTAATGAGCAATTTGTTCTTAAAGAGGGAACGACACAGGATGAACAATGTGTAGTCCGCATGGGTGCATATTTATATCTATTGTCCACAGTTATGCCAGATATCTTTGGTTTCTCAGTTTTTGCAAAGCACAACATTTGTCTTTCATCCCCAAGTTTTAAAAGATAACAGAATTGTGTTGTTATTCATATCATGTAAAACTTGAAAGATGCTTTTTTTTTCCTTTGTTTGTGTGTAAAAAAATAATAAGGAAATGTCCTCATCTCACATTAATCAGTCACACAAAACAGAACACAAGCAACAGCTTAGCACAGACACATAAAACAATTTTGAACAAAAAAAATTGCTTGAATAATATTTTGCATAGTTGATAAAAATGCATCTGATTAAATATAATTGCATACTCGTGTTTGTTTATTAGTCTTCATGTGATCTTTGCAGCTGGATAAATTCAATTAATGTCAGAAATATAGCCCTCATTATTATATTATTATTTCCATATTATTACAGAGAAGATTTGAACTGAAAATTATGCAAAACTGCACTTCATAACAACCATAAAAAACACCAAAAAGTTCAAGAGCAGTTTTGTAACATAACAAAAGATGGCAGCACAAAACTGCATGCACAGTCACAGGGAGCACCAGCCTTCATAAGTCAGTGTGCCAATTTGTCCACATGCTTTATGACATGCGTTACCACATCTGCAATTTTACCAGGGACTGCAATTTAGAGAATTTTGGGAAGCAAGTGCTTCAAGAGGGGAAGAATATAAGTGGAAGATCATGACAGATCAAGACGAACTTTAATTGGCTCAACCCCCAAAAATGTGGAAACCATTCAGCAACTTGTGTATGTTGATTGCTGGAGAACAATCCAGAACATTGCCTCCATTGTCGTTGTGTTATACGGAACAGTCAAGGTGATCTTTACATGTGATTAGAACATGCGTTGTGTTGCTGACAAGTTTGTCCCCAAGGTCATATAGAAATGTACAAATGTTTAACTTTATTTTCATTGAAAAATCCACCTTTCCTTCTTTTTCCACTTTTGGCAAACAGTCAAATGAAATACTTTGATTTATCTGCATGGTGTTGAACTGTGTAATGGCACCGGTAGCCATGTTGATTCAGTATTCCTTTCACAATTTAAACTACATGTATACTGTATATATATATATGTATGTTTGTATATAATGTTCTTCAAATATAAACAGATACTTGTGAAATGGAAAATGACATATTTGCTTCATGTATTTGATCTAAAATCTACTGTTATTGTAAGATGACCATTTGATGAAAATGAATGGTATTTAATTACCTAGTATGTTGCATATAAACAAAAGGAACATGCATGCGTCTCTCAAAAACGATAAATGTATAGGTGTCTGTTCACAGGCACTGTATATCTCATCATTTTGCCATCATTGTTTTTTTTGTTTTTGAACGACATGCATGTATTTCTTTTTAAATGGTTAGAACAATCTACAAGAGAATAATTCTTAAATCGTTGATGTTAGATCCCTATTTCCTCACCAGACTATTTATTTTCTTTATTTAATTCAATGGAAACAAAAACGTTAACAAAAAATGTTTTAAAAGACTCTGGTTAAAGGTAAAATACTGACTACACTTTTTCAAGTAAAAAAGTTTGGGTTTCGGCATGTACTTCAGTAAAAAGTAACTATTTTTACTACCTGTTTTAGCGTCACACTGGTAACCGAACCTCACATCATATTAATATACCAAAATAAAAACAATTCTACATTTGTTACCTAATGAATGTATCCAGGCTGAACATCCAGCATAAAGAACACAATCAGAGAACAGATGATGATCATGTGATCAGGAATTTGTCTGTTCTCAGTTATGTTTACATTATTGACTCCCTCTGTCTCATCTACGTTAACCCCAGGCTTCTTGATGCCTTTTGCCTGCTGATTGTTATCTGCATAAACTAATCTAAGTCTGTGGTGTGTGAGAGCCAGGAAATGATACACCAGTGGTAGGCTAAAAAAGCTGCATAATAACAAGAAATAGGTTGATGGGCTGAGTCGAAAAATCAAAAAAATATTGATCATGTCACCAAATAGATTAAAACTAAAGTAATGAACCTGTTTTGAAAATCCAAAAAAGTAGTAGAAAGTACAGTCTTTTGTGTAAAAATTTAATTAGTGAAAGTAAACGTTTGTCAGAAAAATAAATAGTGAAGTATTGATACCAGAAACATCTATTTAAGTAATGAAGTATTTGTACTTCATTACTTCCCATCTCTGCATCCTGAAGAATTTCCCGGGGTGGGAAACTTACCAACCAATTTCCTGTATTGAAACTGGAGATAAATGTTATTAAAGAATCTAATAATCTGATTAAAGAAGGCTTCACTAACAATTGAGTGAGATTACCTTTTAAATGCTTTAAATTTTTATGAAATTATTATATATATTGGGTTGTTCAGCTATATACCTTTGGTATACTTTTAATGTAAAGGCCAAGCTTCTGTTATCTACATCTAAGTACTAGACATATGAAAAAAAACAAGTGTAAAAGTTAATTTGCTCTTAATTGCCTCATTTCTTACCTTTACAATAAGAGCATCCAAACATATAGATGCAATCAATTAATTGATGCTGGTGTAATAACAATTCAATGAACTTTCCTGTGTATTACCTAGTTTCTTAGTCACTTAGTCACTAAAACAGAATGAATATTGAAAAAGTAGTATAGGTAGAAGAAAAAGAAAACAGAGAATGGAAGATAGAAAGATGGCGAGCAGCAGTACAAGGAGTAACAAGCAACAAATGGAGTAATAAGAAGGGAGTGGTAAGGTAGGAGTATGGTGGGCCAACAGTTATTCACTGGTGAAACCAGTGGTGTTACATACATACCCACACTTTCTTTAAAAATTGATCTTTATTCTGAGTCCAATCACTTTATCAGCCCAGTCATGGTCCATTGGCTGGATCTTGACGGCTTGGGCAACTCAACTTAAAAGTAAAAGCATGAGAGGGCGATTTCTTTGGAATTCATTTGAATCCAGTCATCAGAAAAGCTACAGCGACTAACCTCATCCTTCACCCAATCAAAAGTATTGCTAGACTCTGTTATCAATTGCCCCTTAAGATGTTTTACGCATATGCACTTGTGAAAAAGTGCTGGATTAAGTATTCAGGACCAGTAGAGTTTATTGAAGTTGGAGACTCCATGACATCTACTTAAACAAAACTTCACCATTAATGATTAGATGTTTTTCTATGTTGGATTACTCCTGATTCAGTACCTTCAGTTCAATCTGAGTTTAACAGTGCTGTAATGTGAGAATTTCACTTATTGTATACTTTTTTATAGCCATGTAACAAAAGTTTTAATTATAGTTTTAATTCAATAACAATATGGATCAGTTGTTGAGTAGAAATTCTTCCTCTATTGGGTTGTACAATTATACATTTTCGTGATACCTTCCTATAATGTAGATGCGAAGCTTCTCTTATCTACATCTCAGTATTAAACCTATACAAAAAAAAAAACAACAATCAGTGGAAAAGTTCATCTGCTCTATTGCCTTATTGGTTACATTTACATTGAGAGCATCCAAACATACAGATCCTATCAATTAATCACCACTGGTGTATATACAATCCAATTAAACTTCCCTGGTGCTTTGTATTCCAAGGATAAGTTCTAGGATCTATCTCTATCAAGTAAGTTGCAGTATTAATACTGTAATTCATGTGCGTTTCTCAGAGTCAGCTTTAGTCACAAAAGGTTTACACAGTATATGTAATACTGTACATTGTATAAATAGGTGATTTTGCACATGTTGAATATGTATAAATAATATTGCAGTGGGCTCTAACATACCGTACCCAAACAGAACAAAAGGTAAAGCTTGACTCAAAGAGCTATGCTATTGCATGATTTGCAATTAGCTATAATCTTAGCTAATGTTAAAATTGTTGTTGGTTGTTTGTTTCGGCTCTTAAACTTGAGCTAGATCTTAAACTTCACACCAAAATTCAGTAATTATATTAATTCTGATGAAAAGAGTCCGGCGAAAATACAATTTCTGTAGTGATTTGACAATATTGCCACGATATAAGATTTCATCTACTAAAGGTATAAAAAAAAGAGACAGAGATATTACTGGTCATGATAACCAATAAAGATTTGAGCACCTAACTCAATTTATTCTTCCCAATTTACTCATAGCCACTTCCCACCTGCTAGCTGAGTCTTTTCTATCACACTCGCATACAGTCTGCGAGAGGGAAAATGAAAATCGGGAACATCTGGTCATCGGGAAAGCCACTATATCTTTAGAAACCGTTGCTTGTGTAATGCAATTAGGCAGCGCGACACAACTTGGGCTGATATGTGCCTAGGTGCAAGCTCTAGCATGCCATGTCTTATTTATTTTGGTGAAGAACTCATTAAAGTTGCATTGTTTAGAAATCTGGCAAAAAGCTTTGCTTTGGAAATCTAATTGGCTAAAACGTGTTGAAAATATCAGGTAGTCAGGTATGACTTCTGTATCAATGAACTAGACGTGGTTATGTCCACGAAATGTACTATATCTTTGCATGTTCTGTTGCTTAACAACCAAAGCTCACTGTTAACAGCAAGTTGGTGCATCTCAATCAGCTCCCAAGTTTAAGTATAAGGTGTGTTGGGACATGATGAGGACCCTGGGACACTCATGACTCAATGTCCAGTTACATGACAATGTCCTTGAGTTCTAGAGCATAACTACTGGCATTTATCAACAACAGGCAGGATGAACCATCTAATAACCTTTTAAATACATCAAACATCTAAGTTTATAGAATATATCATGTAAATATGGCAACCCAATCACACAGTTTTTTACTTCAAATATAACTTGTGGGATTTTCGAAAAAAAAAAAACTGTCCAGTGCACTGAAAAAGATTTTTGTAATGAAGACCTTAAAATGGCAAACTTCCTGATCAGTTCCCTGACAAGTGAACTATGGAGCCGGATTGAGACGAGCTGTTAAATCACAGGTAAGGGTTCTGTACGCGCTCCATTTTGAAAAAGGTACTTGGTCCTTCACATCACCAGAGTTCATCTTGATTTCAGTTTTATTATTCCTAATAATAGCTGAATTAAAAAACCTGTTGTTATGGTCACAGTATGTGAGTCATGAAAGCCTTTTTTTAGATAATGCATAGACATGCTGCAGTGCTTTTTTGAATCAATGCAAATGATTATTGTCCTTCTATAGTTGATGATATTTGCTTGCAGACTACATGGTTAGTCAGTGGAGTCAAAGTCACTGCATTTTATTTAATATTTTGAGTGCAGGATTGTAGACGTTTTCAAACTCCTGACATACTCAATTTGTTGAGGAAAATCTACAGTAAGAATATAGGTGGAAGCAGCTTAGTGGCTGAGGCATTAGACTTTGGATTTAAAAGTCCTGGGTTTGAATTCCAGCTACTCCTGGGCCCCTGAGAAAGGCCCTTAACCCAATAGCTGCTGAGTTGTATGATTAATATAAATGTAAGTCGCTATTGATAACATTCACATTTATGGCATTTGACAGATGGCCTTATCCAGAACGACTTATATTCATCTTATTTCTATAACTAAGAGCAGAGTGAATAAGTGTCTGATACTGAAGTGATTTTCTAGATCAAGCCAGAATTTGTTGCCTAAAAGTCTAAAGAATAAGAAACATTTTTTTTTGTTTGTTTTTTTTTTGTTTTTTTTATAAAATTGGACACTTTTACAAGAAGACACTTGTGGGTATAGACAATTAGGAGAAATTTTGAGGAGCTCTGTATTAACATTTTATAGGGGATATAGGGGAAGTGTTAGCTTAGTGGTTTAACCTCTAGGTTATTGATTGAATGGTTGCAGGTTCAAATACCAACAATGTCAAAGCTGCCAAAGTCGGGCCCTAAAATGAGGCTCTTGACCCTTTCTGCCCTCGGGAGACTATGGTATTTTTTGCAGACACCCTTATCCTGGGCAACTTCGTATTTCATTCAAATACCTGAGCAGCTATGGGGTTAAGGGCCTTGTTCAGGAGCCCAGGAGTAGGAGTTTAGTGAGGTTGGGATTTAAACTCATGACCTTCTGATCCAAAGATCAATGCTTTAACCACGAAGCGACCTCTCCCCATAAATGTAAATGTGTTTGTCTAAAGAGCATAAATCCATAGATTCATAAAATCCATGCCCGTTTGTTTATAATGTAGAATGAAGTGATCCAAATCCTTACTGAACCACTTGATTTTCTTTATTTCCCTTTTCTTTTTTTTGTCTGAACACAGAAATGTTGAAAGACTATTGATTTATTTGTTCCTAGCTTAGTGACAACTGAAGTAATTGGCAACTCTGGGATTTTTGTAAAGACATGCAGTAGTTTCTGTTTATGTACATCATATTAAAAAAACCTGGCAACTCAGCGTGTGTATATAATATTTATGATGAAATGAAAAGAAGATTTGTACTGGTGGTGGTGGTTCGAAGCCGGCAGAAGCCGAAGCAAGCGTTGCTGGCTGTCCTTGAGTAAAGTCGCATGACAAACACCCTAAAGGATTTCCAGCAGAAAGCTAAACGTCTGAATGACAAAAATGTGTCACTCCAACCAGAAATCAAACGGCGACGATTTTAATATAACCTTCATTTTTAAAAGTTCAAGTTCTTCCTTTTCCTGCACGCCGCAGCAGTTTTTCAGTGACTTTCCTACGAAACTACAAAACAACACCGCGAGTCATACTGAAGGAGACACACGGCTTGGGAAAAAAGAAGGTAAAGAGAATATAGGAGGTGACCTTGTGCACTATTTTACACTACTAAACAACAGAAATAGTAGTAAAAACACATGATTATGGAGCCAGGCGATAAAGAAGATGTGGAATATTTGGAATTGGACCTGTGATTTAAAGTGGGAGGTTAGGGGTAAGTGTTCCTGGGTGCACTTTGAAGGTTTGCACATGAGAAATGAGGGAACATCTTACTCTGAACAATGCAAGAGGTATCTGGTTCCTAGGAATACAAGCACACACACACACACACACACACACACACACACACACACACCTGTGTTCAAAAGGCTGTCATCAAAGCCAAGCACAAATGTCAGGTCTATTGGCAGCACCACAACCATAGATTTTGAATGTCACTGGTCAGAGACAGTAAGAAAGACAGCATGAAAGAAAGAAGAAGAAGAGAGAGAGAGAGAGTTTATTTTTTGTGTACAGAAAAAATGTCTTGTTTTTTTTTTATATATATATATATATATCGGCAGCTATGAGTTTTTCTTTTTTTTTATTGGACAAATGTTTTATTGTGTTTATTCTCATTTAAAAAATATTAGTAATGAGATAAAAAAAAGAGTCCTGCTGATATAAATCAATGTCTGAAATCAGTTTTCTTCCCTAAAATTTACCGGTTTAAAAATCCTGATCAGGTTAGGAACACTACTTAGACAACATAAAAAGTGGGACACCTGACATTTCCGGCCATATGTGCTCCTTTCCCAAACTGTTACCACAATGCTCGAGGCACACAGTTGTACAGGACGTCTTAGAATGCAGTAGTTTTACATTTGTCCTTTGAACTAGGAGAACCAAACCTGTTCCAGCATGGCAATGCTCCTGTGCACAAAGCAAACTCCATGAGAATATGCTTTAGATGGGTTGGAGTGGAAGATCTCCTGCTACAGAGCTCAGATCTCAACCCTACACATCTGGGATGAATGTGAAAGCTGACTGCACCCCAGTTCTATGGTTAGGTGTCACAGAAAGTTTTCTGCATATAGTGTGTGTCTTGTTGTCTTGAGAACAGGCTTTAGAGACTTTTTTTTTTTTTTTCTAAACCAGCACTAGACACTTCATTAAAACCCGCAAATACACGCTGATCACTCAGAAATAATCATCAACGCTTACACACGGATATGCAAATTCGTTTCTGTCAGCTCTGACATTCACTGCAAATGAGGTTGTAAACCTGAATAACTGAATAAATGAGGGATAAGAACGTTCGGGGCGTAATTGTTTGCTGATTTCGGGATTGCCGGTGTGATGACATTGAACAAGGAGACGCACCTGTGTGAGGAGACTGACAGAAGATAAAATCCAACAAACAGCACGTTATCACGAAGAGAACAAAGAGAGGAAGAAAAGGAGGGCAAACAAAGAAGGAAGCTATCAGAATGAACACGTGCAAATTGCAAAACAGAGACGTGCACATGAGTACACACACACACACACACACACACACAAACATCCTACTGAGCAGGTCTTAGAGGATCCTTCAGATTCCAGGAGGGTAATTGAAATTGCGGACGATGCGGGAGGTATGTGCACGGCACAACACTTCAGCTTTAGCTCTGGGGAAATTCAGCACATGGATTTACAGAGATGCTGACTTCAGAGAAAAGTGAAGCTGTGTCTTCTCGTCAGTACTTGTTTCACTGGCAATGATTTTGTTACTGAAATTTATTGAGAGAAACAAACAAGCAAACCAAACTATATTTGTTGCAGTGGCAGAAGGTGCATGGACAAGCGTTGTTTGTAAATGGAGGACAAATCTGGGGGCGGTGAGTGGTAATTATCAAACACCTGTGTGTAATGTTCTTTCCACCACAAGTGAATGATCCCAGGTTTTGCCACCAGTGTAGAGAACTGGTTGGCTCAGGAGAGAGGAAATGATAGTCAGGAGATGGTTTTCACCAGCTTTATTCTGCCACAGTCTCTATTACTTTTGCATTTACTGATCACTTAATAAAGAAACATACACCAAACAGGAATAACACTATGTCGACCTGCCTAATATTGTGTTGGTCTCGCTTTTGTTCCCAAACTAGAAATAACATCTTCAGCAATTTGAGCTACAGAAGCTCGTCTGTTGAATCGGACCACACATGCCAGCCTTCACTCCCACATGCATCAATGAGCCTCGGGCACCAATGACCCTGTCGCCGGTTCCCCACTGTTCCTGACTTGGAGAACTTTTGATAGATTCTGACCACTGCAGACCAGGAACAGCCCACAAGAGCTGCAGTTTTGGAGCTGCTCCTCCCCAGTCGTCTAGACATCACAATTTGTCAAACTCGCTCAAATCCTTACACCATTCTTCCTGCTTCTAACATGTCAAATTAGAGGACAAAATGTTCACTCGCTGCCTAATAAAGCCCTGATGTCAGGTGCCATGATGAAGAGACAATCAGTGTTATTTACGTCACCTGTCAATGTTTTATATAAGTAAGATATATGTTATAAAGTGCAATGTCAGCAATGGTACAGCATCCCTGGAACAGACAGCGGTAATGGTTCCCTATGGCCAAAAAGAGGCAGCTGGGTGGTATTGGAGTTTGAACCCATGGAAATTTTGATCAGTAACACAGAACCTATATTGTCCAGAAAAAGATGACTTTATTTGTTTGATATGTGATGTAAAATTATAGCAAAGGAAAATATTTTCTACACCTTTCAGAAAGCTGGGATCAGAGCACAAAGTTAGCCATTATATATATATCACCTCTGGAACAATGAGGTTTCCAGATCTTGTTTAAGGGCTTAAAAGTGGCAGCTTGACAGACCTGGAACTTTACAGTAACCTGGTTTAAATTGACAAAAACAAATTGGACGAATACATTTCTCCTCCCTACATTTTCTTATAATCACATTTGAAAAAAATCTTAGTATGCGATATGGCAAAAAATGTCATATCACAAAGCAAAACCTGATAGAGATTCAAGATTTAGTAGAAATTCTATTTGTAATCATTTAAATAAATTCAAATCATAGATACACATGAATCGGTTCTATGAGTTCTACGTGAAAAAAATGAATTTATTTATCAAAAATAAATGCATTCTATCATGACAGCTTCCTGATGATGCCAAACTCATCTACATTCCCCTCAGCCCCAGCATGTCACATGATCTCAGTCATTCACACCTGTGTGTCCTTTCCACATCAGCATCATTAAACAAGTCCTCAGTGTCTTATGTTCATCTGTTTTTTTTTTTTTCATTGCTTTGTAATCCATGTTAATGTCGTTGTTTTTGGGTCTTTTTTTGTTTTATTAGCAATTTACTTAATCAAATCACCTCCACTTGCGTACGCCTTTGCATCCTTGACAGGCAGCTAGCGATTAGCAGTCAGCTAGTTTAAATGCCAGAGTTATTATCTTTGTGAGATCAAAGCAATCATGCTGGGTAACATTTGAGAGATTACACGACCGAGGCACAAAAGAGCATTTTAGTATAAACATATTTCATATTAAAAAAAGAAAAATATGATCCATGATGGATTTTTCCTTTACAATAAAACTTACTTTGTCATCCTAAAGTCCACACGCTCCTGTTCTCTTTTCTCTTTAAAACAATTAATTCCTCTTTCTGCTGTGTACAATTTTAAAAATAAAGCTAGTCAACATTTATGGTATTTGACACACAACCTGATCCAGAAAGACATACAATTATCTCATTTTCAGTTCTTCCTGTTACCTTTGTTGCGAGTGTAATCTGGATTATCTAAAACAGAACTGACTCATGATTTACACCATCATTAGTAGCTGGAAGTGTGAATGATTTCCTTCTTCCTGCTTACATCTGCTGGGTTTTGCTTTCTGCTGAGGTTTCTTTTTCTTATCACCGTCGCACTTCTCAGCGGACATTAAGGCAGGCTGTATACTCTGAAAGATGGAAGAAAAACGTAAATCAACACAATGCTGCGTAATTAAAAAGAACTCTAGGACATAATGTACTGTACGATTGGCTTTAAGTGCGCTGCTGAAGCAGTACCAGATGAAGCTCTGTATTTTTAACACTGCCTCGTTATAATATATTGCACGATGTTACTTTAAAATATTACATTGCAGTTTTGTAATAGTGGTCTTGCAGCATCAGGGGTTCTTTTTTACCCTTTCGTGTCTATCCACATCAATATCCATGAGAGTAATTAATTATTTTTATACCAGGATTGACAAGTACATAATCATTTATGCATCCCCGATAATGGTGTGAGAACATTGACGACATTGCAATGCTACACTTATAAAAATAAACAAATATATATTTATATATTTTATTAAAATGTATAAATATATATTCTGCTATAATATGGGGAGTTGATTGTACTCCTAAAGCACCCTAATCATAATATCACTGAAGAAACAAAGATTTTTCTTGTTGCAAGAAGTCAACAAACAATAACTGACAATAAAAGTGTATCTTAGCACATAAAAAGATTTTGGGGATTTGAATACAAATTAAATTTTCACATTTTCACCTGAAAATCTAAATTTGTATCTTGAATTTCTGATTGATGCAACACAAACAGAGTTTATTTAAAGCCTAGGTGTAAGAGAAGCGCTAAGGAAACACATCTAACACACACACACACACACACACACACACACACACACACACACACACACACACACACACACACACACAAAACGTAATCCATTGAAGTCTAAATGTGTAAAGAGTGTCTAAGAGTGTAAAGTAACATAATGTGCCAAAACTGAAGCTTAGAGAAGCGCTTAGGAAACACATCTAACACACGTGTTTTCTGGATGCACTGTATCTTATCATACTTTATATGGACAAAAGTATAGGGACATGCGAATTTCTCAGCCATATGTGTGTTTTTTTCCTGAACTGTTATCACAAAGCCAAAGCATTTGCATTAAAGAAGCATTACATCTTCCCTTTACATGAACTAGAAAAGCCAAACCTGTTCCATCATGACAATAGTGCTGGAACAGTCAAAGCCAGCTCTATTAAGATATACATTGGATGTGTTGGAGGGGAAAATCTTCTGCTATAGAGCTCTGATCTCAACCCTATTGAACACCTCTGGGATGAATTGGAACGCTGAATGCACCTCAGGCTTCCTCACCTCACCTACATCAGTACCTGACTTTACTAACAGCCTTGTGTCTGAAGAGCACAAATGTCTACAATCACACTTTAAAATCTAGTGCAACAGCTTCCCAGAAGAGTGAAGGGAATTATATAAGAGTAAATTGGGACTAAATGTGGAATGCGATGCCCAAAAATCACATACTATACATGGGACCAGGTGTCCGCTAACGTTTGGCAATATTGTGTATTTTTTGCTAAAAAAATAAAAAAAAAAAGGAGAAAAATATCCAGAAAATTGTTTTTGCATTTTCCTGTGTGATATGTATTTCTTTATTTGTTTGTTTTTAAAATATGCAATACTACTTTGTTAATTAAGTAGTACGTTGTTAATAACATTTTATTTAATTACATTTTATTTTTATATTTTTTTTATTGTGCCACTGGAAGCTTCTGTCACAAAAACAAATTCCTTGTAAGTTCAAACATACTGTATATACAATAGTGTGCCTCAGAATTTGTGGTAATTTGGTGGAAGAGTCAGGTGTCCCAATACTTTTGTCCATTTTGTGTATGTATGAATAAGGACTGTAAGCTGTAATTGCCCAGTAATGAATCTTTATTTTTTGTACATCCATAACGAAGGCAGTAAACTCATTTTTTGATTTGTTCAAATCATTTGCACAAATGAAAAGGCACACACACACACACACACACACACACACACACACACACACACAGTTTCTCTCTGTGTCTTTCTCTGAAGCTTGGCAGGACGACCCATCAGAGTGTCATTGTCCTTGAACAGACTCCCAAAAGAAGCGGATTGACAGCTGCCGCCTCGGCTGACAGATGGAAACGAGTGTGTTGGAGTGAATGTACAGTCGCTTAGTGAACATCAACACACTGCTAGTTTCATCACCATGAACTATGCATATGGAGAAATAGATGATATTGAGTAGGAAAAGAAGGATTGGGAGAATGAGAAAGAGGAGGAGGAGGAGGAGGAAGTGTGGATGGATGGATGGATGGATGGATGGATGGATGGATGGATGGATGGATGGATGGATGGATGGATGGATAAATGATGGGAAGAAAGACGAGTGGCAGCAGAGAATTCGCCTGGTGGGTGTAAAGTTTGCTGATGTGCAGATGTCATCTACGCTGTGAAGTGGAAATAATAAGGAATTAAGATTGTCTCTCAAGACAAGAGATTTCATGCAAATGGGATAAAAAAAAGAAAGAGAGAAGAGAATTATAGACAAATTGTTTTCTCTCTCTCTCTCTCTCTCTTTTGGAAAAAAATGCAGAAATCCAATTATTGGTTTTAAAAAAATATTATTATTAATTATTGGTAAAAAGTACTGGTGAATGTTTGGTGAAGTACTGCAGTACATGTAACAAATTATAAACAAATGCAAATAATATACATGAATGAAGATTAGTGCAGAATAAATGTCAATTTTTCATAAAGGTAAGAAAAATGATTATAGCAAATGGAAAAAATACATGGGCAATTCTATCTGTCTTTATATCTCCCTCTCAAGATTATTAACATTTGTGTCACCAAAAGCTTGGATACATAGTCATAGAACAAACAATAAAAACAGCAAAAAAAAAAAAGCTACAGAAATAAACTGAAAATAACGATTAGAAATGAAGCGTGTAAAAAAGACAGGTATAGCTTTATGGTCACAGATCAGACATAACAATATGACCACGTGCTTAATATTGTGTTGGTCCCCTTTTTGCTGCCAGTTTGAGCTACAGGAGCTCATCTGTTGGATCCACACGACACAGTTGTCGCTTCAAACGTGCATCGATGAGTCTCAGCCACGACCCCCAGACGCTGGTTTACCACTGTTCCTTCCTTGTAGCACTTTTAATAGATTTTGACCACTACAGACCAGGAACATCCAACAAGAGCTGCAGTTTTGGAGATGACCCAGTCGTCTAGACGTCACAATTTGTCAAACTCGCTCAAATCCTTACGCTCACCCATTTTTCCTGCTTCTGATATCAACTTTGAGGACAAAATGTTCACTTGCTGCCTAATACATAAATCCACCAACTAACAGGTGCCATGATGAAGAGATAATCAGTATTATACAATTTACCAGCCATAATGTTATAAACTCATAATGTCATGCCTGATCAGTGTATCTAAATGTTATTTCTTTTTTATTATTTAATAATTACTAAATTTTCTCATTTTTGGAGAGTGGTTAGCATGCGCCGCCTTCACCGCTGCGGCCCGGGTTCGATCCCCGGTCAGGGAACCAACCCCAGCCATTAGGGTTGCACAAGCCATAGTGCCGGTCCCAAGCCCAGATAAATGGGGAGGGTTGCATCAGGAAGGGCATCCAGCGTAAAAACATGTGCCAAATCAAACATTCGGATGATCCGCTGTGGAGACCCCTAATGGGAGAAGCCAAAAGAAAGTTTTATAAATAAAAAACATTCATGGTCATTGATATCCTTCAGACCAGTATTTCAACAATAATCATACAATGAGAGTTGGAACTGAGCTGCCACTGTTGGACCTTTGAGGTCCATAACCTTGTTTGTTTGTGAATGGAGTTAGATGAACCCTATAGAAGGATCTACACAAGAGGTTCTTAAGAGTTTAAGGGTTGAACGGGAAAATTAGTGAGAATAATGGTAGCTCAGTGGTTAGGATATGAGACTTCTGATTGAAAGGTCATGAATTTAGCACTGTCAAGCTGCCATTGCTGAGCCCATGAGCATGGCATTTAAGTGTCAACTGCTCTGGTTGTATTAATCACATAATTGTAAGCCACTCTGGATAAATTGAGTGAATGTGGATATGAAGTTATGTAGATGGAAAAGCGAGCTTGATTTGCTGCGGCTCCGGAAAAATCAGCATTATATATATATATATATATATTTATATATATATATATATATATATATTGTCAATGAGTATTGTTTCATGAAATGTTTCCAAAAAATATTTAAAGAATCAGATAGTCCGGTTCTCGACTATCATTACTTATAAACATTACTTACAAAATTACACTCCAGTGCTCATGTTAGTTCTTACTCTCAGTGTTCTTTATTGTTGAAAGATTTATGATCACACTCCTGATGTCACCCGAATGAGGACGGGTTCCCCTTTTGAGTCTGGTTCCTCTCAAGGTTTCTTCCTTATAACATCTAAGGGAGTTTTTCCTTGCCACAGTCGCCATGGCTGCTCATCAGGGATAAACAAACTCCATTCACCTTGACTGTTGATTTCTGTAAAGCTGCTTTGAGACAATGTGTGTTGTGAAAAGCGCTATAGAAATAAACTTGACTTGACTTGACTTTTTAGTATCGGTATTGAAAACATTGTATGTTGTATGTCATGGCTTGTTTTCTGTAATTCTGGTGAGTAGCATAAATCTCCACTGTACTCCTAATAGCAAGTAGACACTTCTTAGTAAATATATGACATAAACATAAATTATATCTATAACTGTAATAAAGCTGAGGCTATAGTTTTTGTCTGTCATTATTTTCCCTTTACAGAAGGATCTTTAAACAAAACACAATGATGGTTGATTATTGATAAAGGAAGGGAAAAAACGATTTGTTGTACATCTGACCTTCTGCTGCAAAAAGGCAGCTTTCTGAAAGCTGTTATTTAAAATAAATAAATAAATAAAATAACTCGATTGAATTGCTTCTTTTGTGCCAAAAACAAACGTACCTGTTTGTGGAGGCAAATAAAGGAAAAGAAAAAGGAAGCACAAGAAAGGGAGCATCACCATAGAGAGGGCAGGCCACGTGTTCTGACCTGGCAGCCTCACGTCAGCCCACTTTTATCTAACAAAACAAGCAGCCACTCTGTGTGTGTGTGTGTGTGTGTGTGTGTGTGTGTGTAACCTCACATACTATGCACATACACGAAAAAAGGATGCATTTAAACAGAGCCAGAGCTCCCCCTAAAGGAACTGCGTGACAAAAGGAGATCTTTCAGTATGTTCCCAATGAATGAAAAAAGTAAGAAGTTTTGGAGGATATTCATAAAAGGTCAAGCCTCCATGTTCCGATCTCAGTAATCAATAAACCAGGAACTTAAAGAACATCTAGATAAGCCGTACAAGGGTGACGAAGGACATTGAATTCCACTAAAGACCACCTCTTGCTTCTTCTTTGGATAGGTTTAAGATAACATTCTTAAGATGCTTAGACAAAAGTATTGACTTTTCCAGCTATATGTGGAACTGCTAGCACACAGTTTGAGGCACACAATTGTATAAGACGTCTCTTTTTTTTTACCTCACATGAACTAGGAGACCCAAACCTGATACAGCAAGCTTCATGAATACATGCATTAGAAGCATTGCAGTGGAAGATCTTCAGTGGTCAACAATAGAGCTCTGACCTCCACCCTGTTGAAAAGTTGGAGATGAATTCGGACATTGACTGCACCCCAGGCTTCCTCACCTCACCTACATCAGTACCAGAATGAGAGCAAATCTCCACAATCACACTCCAACATCTAGTAGAACATCTTCCCAGAGGATGAAGGTTATTATAAGAGCAAAGGGTTTGAAGTTTGAAATAGGATGTTAAAAAACAAATCTGTTCAGGTGCCCACAAACCTTATATTGTCCATATATTGTTTTTGTAAACGTGCTAGAATATAAAGGATTTAACGACAAAAATAACGACAAAAATTGATCGACAAAACAGGCCTCATTTTCGACACTGGTGTATTTCTAATGTTGTATTGTTGAATTGAAGGTCGCCCTCTACAGGAACACACAAAGGAAACACCAACTTTTGTTAGACTGTAATTTTTGGTGTTTGCATCTCAGGACTAGCAACAAAATACTTCTGGTAATTTCATCAGGACCACCTGAGCCTAAAAAATCATAAACCCTAGAACCTTTTCAAATTTCTTTCTGAGAAGAAAATGCCTACAAATTTAAATATGTAAACAAAAGTCGAAAGGCATTGAGGGTTTACAAATTGCATAACCACAGACATTTAATGAGGATTAGTGCGTATGCGCTAGCATGTCTTTTAAAAATTAAATCTAAAATTTCTGAGACTCAGGAACACTGGGAATTATGGGACACAGGACTTCCAAGTAATATTCAATTAAAAAAACAACAAGACTCAATTCAGTCTTAAATTTTTCTTTGAATACAAAAAAAAAATTAATTATCTACAACTGTGCACACAGCGCCTTAATTTTTTCATTAGGTTGCTGCTTTATAATGCTTTTTTTCTTTCCTTTTTTTTTTTTTTTTATGTTGGAGCACCGGCACACAATAAAAGCAATAATAAAGCAGAACTGGACAGACATAAATGCACCCAGGAGCCTGTAAAGGAGACGAAAGACGGCTATCCTGTTTGTTCGTTTGCAGTTAACACAGAGATTTTATTTACAAACTGCTTGCATTCATTCAAATGCCCCAAACGGCGGCAAACATTCGTCAAGTCTGTAGTGTTCGTTCGCACGTTACACGGGTTTGTTTGAGTGATAACAGACTCCGAGCTTGTATGTGGAGAAACACGTGGTTCAGGCTTGAAGAGCAATTTCAGAACTCACCAAGCTGAAGGAATATATTTCAAAAGAACTCGAGCCGGAGGATTCGACGCCTCTCATGTTATACTGTATACTACGAAGAAACAGGGTTTGTGTCCATAACCAGTAGCTGTAAAGGAATGTTAAATGAGGTTTTGATTTCTTCGATTTATGTTAAATGACCTTGTCAGACAGCTTTCCCCGCCCAGGACATAATGAAATTAGAGAACTCGGTGATTAGGAGGAATAGCTGTGAATATGAGCAATAATGAAATTCCGTTATTTAATTTGTCAAACCGAAGCGCCCGTGCTCCCGCTGATAAATTAACAGTAAACATCTTTCCAGCGCATGTGTATGTGTGTGTGTGTTCATGTTCATGATCGTGTTTCTGCCATGCTGTGCACCGGAGACAAAAGAAAAGGAAATTGATTTTACCAGAAGGAGTAGCTGAACAACAGCAGCCTCGGAGATAACCGCATCTTGGATATTAATACGCCATTACTCAAAGAATATGAAAGTAAACAGATCAAGAGCAGGATGTTTCTTTCTTTTTGTTTTTTTTTTCTTGTAAAAACGCAATAAGGGTGCAAGAAGATCTGGCGCTCTCGATCCCGAGACCTGAAATATATACTTTTTTAAAGATCTCGCCCGATAACTGTTTGGTGAATGAGAACGCTATAAACAGTAGAAGAGGTGTGATGGAGCGATACGGTTATTCAGCTCAGGACTGGACGGAAATGAAAGCGAGTGTCCGAGGATCGAAAGATAGGAGGCCATGGTGAGATGGGTGAGTTCACATCAGGTTGATGGACAGATTTAAGCATCCAATCAGGCATCTCGTCCGTCGTGATGGAAGGAGGTGGTATATAGATGCCACGAGTCGTGAAGTTCTGTTCTTGCTTTAGCATTCGTTGGCCGTGAAACTGCCTCTGGGCACAGTGTGGCAAAAGTTGGGTCTTTATAGTGTGCCATGTAAAATACTTCCACATAAAGTTTGCTTCGTACTTTCTTATCACTTTCTGCTACAGATGGAGGAAAAGGACGGGTCCGTACGACTCAGCAGCCTCGAAACGGGACACGGGGAGAAGAGAGGGGACGCACATCCAAACCTTCTCATGAAAGTCCAGGAAAAGAAGAAAGAACAAAGGCAGAAGAGAAGCACAAGGGAGGACAGAGGGTGGATTGAAAGATTCGGCTCTCCTGCTTCTTCTCTCTGAGCAAAAACTAAGGTGCTACAGCTGTGTTTCTGCAGCACCAAGTCCCTGGAGACAGCCCCGAGGTTCCCTCTCAGCCCGAGTAGATCTGAGTGCCAATCACACGCATGATCTCCTTCTGCACCTTGGGCTCCTGGGTGTTGATGTTAGCATCTCCCACCTGGCCATCTTCATATCTGAGAGAGAGACAGAAAGAGACAGGAAGAAAGAAGAACAGTGTGTCACAAACTTCCACTAGCTGCAGCCAGAACTTTTTTAGTTATAAAGTAGATAAAACAATGAGACATTCATTTATGGAATGCAATAAATCATTCATATATTAAAGACATAACATTATGACATTATGAGCAGAGAAGTGAATAACTCTGTTAGTGGGTGGGATTTTTTAAGCAGCAAATGAACATTTTGTCCTTAAAGTTGACGTGTTAGAAGCAGGAAAAATGGCGTAAGGATTTGAGCGAGTTTGACAAATTGTGATGTCTAGACGACTGGGTCAGAACATCTCCAAAACTGCAGCTCTTGTGGGATGTTTCTGGTCTGCAGTGGTCAGAATATATCAAAAGTGCTCCAGGGAAGGAACAGTGATTGTGACAGGGTCATGGCCGGCCGAGACTCATTGATGCACGTGTGAAATATCATGAGCACCAGGGTGTGTGATTTTGAGTAATGTTCTTTCTACAGTCAATTGGAGTTAGAACCAGGTGTTCCTCAGCAACTCATAAATTAGCTCAACATCTGAGATCATTATAGATTCAACACCAACTCCTTCATGCCAATGCCTTTTTCAATGATGGAGAAACAGCAGATAAGGAGGTTGTTTTTCCTTAAAGTTAAATGTCTCCAAAATCTCATTGAAGCCAGATCCAACATTATACATATAACTGGTTATGAATCATTTACCAAACAATGTGGAGGAGTAGATTAGTGATGTTGGACTTTTGATCTGAAGGTCATGAGTTTAAATCCCATCACTGATAATCTGTTACTGCTGGGCCCTTGAGCAAGGCCCTTGGCCCTTAAATGGTGATGTATTTTATAATCATTCAAAAATAATAATTATTATATTATAAGACAATAATCTGGTTTAATACAAAATAAAATTTTTGGTCACTGCATGTTCATAGCCATGGTCCTGCACTAGTTTTCTGGCTCTGTTCTGCATGTGTGTGTTTTTTTCTGCTCTAACACACCTTAGCTGAAAAAAAAAACAAATGTGTTCAAACTAGAAAACAATTTAAACATGTTCATGTCATCAGTTATTCCAGGACTGGGGCTGGAACTCTAAACCAGAGATTCAGGATATGCATGGATTCATGTTTGGTCCAACATCGCCCCCTGGTGCGAGAGCATAAAGCAACTCTACATGTTTACAGAAAATCATACACACTAACCATCACACACTCAGTTCCTGGGTACTTACACAAAGAAAAAGCGTGTGCACACGTGGTCTGAAACAGGACACACCCAGATGTTTCCGTGTTTCTGGAGGTCTTTGGATGTGATCACTGTAACAGATCATATTACAAATAATTAACGTCATACTCTTGCAGGATTTTCTATGTTTCAGTTAAACCATGGTGAAGAGAAGAACACAGTCATCATGCTCGAGTGCAAACTTCTCTATCATCTTCTCTAAGAGCAGCTGCCTGAGGTCATCTCGGTCTGTTCAAACACACAGACCTGGCACAATCCAGTACGGATACAATCTTACTATAAAGAAAGTAACTATGTTTACTGCATAAAACTCATTCGAGAGAATTTTTCCAGCCCTGTGCTTTCCCACCGCATTTACATTTAAAAAAAATAAATCAAAAATCTAATTAAAATCTGCATGAAATTCATACTACCAATTTTTAGGGGATTTTTTTATGGGGAAAAAAATTCTAAGGGTGTTTTGGTAAGTGGTTGGACCTGGAAACAATCTGGACTAGTCATAAAAATCATGAAATCATGAAAAATCTGGACAAACGTTTGTGTGCTATCCAACATGTAATGTCCATTTACTCTTATAATAACCTCCACTCTTCTGAGAGGATGCTCCACTAGATTTTGGAGTGTAAGGAGGCCTGGGGAGTTGTGTTCATAGCTCTATAGCAGGCTAATCAAGATCTTCCACTCCAAACCATGTAAATCAGATCTTCATGGAGCTGGCTTTGTGAACAAGGGCATTGTCCAAGTGAAGGGAAAATCTAAGACGTCCTATACAAGTGTGTGCTTCCAACTTAATGGTCAACAGTTTGGGGTTAAGTTTTCCCATGACAGCACGTCCTAAAGTCTTTTATTCTTCTTCTACTACAGCAATTTGCCAAGCTTTTAATTTTTTAGTTGTGTTTAATGATGTAAGGACATCTGTGAAACACAGCCATAAACAGACAGACCATCTCTTGCCTGTATTTTCTACTCGTTTTCTTTAAGCTAATAATAGACCAAAAAACCTTCAGCTAGTCTTCTTAACAATACACTGGAAAGCAAAAATATTTATCACCATTCTAATCTTTATAAGAATGATAAAATATTAGACACAAAAAATACAGAAAAAGAATCAAAACTTTCTGAGCAGAATGAAGAATGAGCTGTTGTGAACTAAAGTACAATAATAAGAACATTTTAACAATACTGAGTGTGTTTGGTCACTTCCTGCAGGAAATGATTGTTAGTAGACATTTTGGTCTACACTTGGAAGGTAAAAGCACCAGGAAATAAACTCAGTAAATCTTAAAGCTCTTGAATATAAACTAATCGGACTCGGTAAACAGACCCCTGGACACTGTGCAACGTTTAGATATTTTATGCTTACTGTGCGAGTTCACATAAAAATGAGTGGTCATGATTTATTTTTAGGAATGCAGATAAAACACAATGATATTTATTGCACCTGCAAAATAATTTGCAGGCAAGAAATAATATTTAGTAGAAGAGGAATAATTCATCTTTCACCCAATTTTACAGTAAAGTCTCTCAAACAGCATGGGACTCGCAAACGACTAAACACTGTAGACTATCTATCTATCTATCTATCTATCTATCTATCTATCTATCTATCTATCTATCTATCTATCTATTTATCTATCTATCTCTCTCTCACTCACACACACACACACACACACACACACACACACACACACACACACACACACACACACACACACACACACACTCACTTTCCTTTCTATCTATCTATCTATCTATCTATCTATCTATCTATCTATCTATCTATCTCTCTCTCTCACACACACACACACACACACACACACACACACACACACACACTCTCTCTCTCTCACTTTCATTGCTATCTATCTATCTATCTATCTATCTATCTATCTATCTATCTATCTATCTATCTATCTATCTATCCCCTCTTTCTCTTTCTCTAAATTTAAATGTTAGAACAAATATAAAAGAATAAAAATAAATAAATAAAATAGAAGTGCAGTGAAATAAATATCACTTCTAAATTTATTTGTGAGTCGCCGGTTGTTTGCTAGATTTTTACTGTATGTAAATTTGTGCAGGAAATAAGTTATTCCCCAAAGATTATGTCTCGACTGCTGATTATCGTATAGTTCGAAATATGATGTTTCATCTGCGTTCCTAAAAATAAATAATGAACACTTATATGCTGTATGTGTCATTGGCATTTCACTGCGTGTCACACTCTGTATGGTTGCGTATGTGACAAATAAATGTTAAAATTAGTTTTTATCTGCCTATAGAAAAACAACATTAGCGTGAAGGTTTAGATTTACACTTAACTAGGACATTTCTAGACACGTTTTGCACTACTCACCTTCACAAAGTGCAATGCAGTTCAGATTCCGACTCTGTAGAAATCGTGACTGAATCGGACGACTCTGAAAAGAAAAGAGAAGAAAAGAGAAAAAATAAAAAAATAAATTTATACCAAATTTAACTTAGTTTTAATACCTTGGGTACAAAATGAGCCAAATGCATTACATTCCTGGAGATTAAAGAGTAAGAGTAAAAAGTATTGCTCTTACTTGAGGGATGGTGTTCATACGGTTATAGCGCTGCACCAGTTCATCTTTGGTTGGCATCCGGTGTTGTCCTTTACCCATTCCTGTACACACACACACACACACACACACACACACACACACACACACATAAACTCAGCTATCATAACCAATATTTTTATACAGCACTCCCACTAAAGCCCATGCATCACATCATGAAGCATTGATGATGAATGAAAAATGCAATTGAATTAATGGAGCAAGTCCTACAATTAATCACATTAATGAAACGTTATTATACCCTAACTACAATAAAACAGTCCACGTACTTCAGCAGTCATGAGTCCTAACATCCAAAACAGTTATAACACCCATTTGTGTGCACTCTGAATACCAGCTGGGGAACTTCCTATGTTTTGTTTGGCCTGAGCATGTACACCAATTTTTGTTTATATGCTGTCAATCAGCTTCTTCCAGGAATTGAGCTCACGACTGAAATGTATTCGTCGGTTAAATACATGACAAAAAGAAAGAGACAACAGTACAAATAGTAAAAGGAACAAATCCGAAATATGTATACAACAAGACCGCATGTAAATGACGTTATGTTTGGACAACACACATCCACGAGCATGGTATAAACAGCACGGCACCGAAAGCACATGATGAGGCATGGGTGAGCATGACAGAGACGCATGGTGCCATGACACGATTCCGGCTGTGAGGCCTACCTGAATATCCAAAAGATATGCTGGAGATGGGGCTGAGATAGATGCCCTTGCCATAGGCTGCCCCATGCAGCTTGGGTTGAAGAGAGGAAGATTGTCTGATATTAGTCTAACTATGTTATATTTTAGTCATGGTTTAAATGAGGTTTCATGTCGACTGTAACTAATCTAATTAGATTTACTAGATCACTTCATTGACTCATACAACCTCATACCTTACAACTCTGAAGTACACTACATAGTTAAATGTATGTGGACACTAACCATCATGCCATAATCTGATCAGACATAACATTGTGTTGTATGCTACCAAAACAATTCTGACTCATCCTACATTAACAGCATTAACTACTTCAGCAATTCCAGCTACAGGATTTCGGCTGTTGGATTGGACCACACGGGCCAGCCTTCACTCCCTGTGTGCATTGATGAGCCTTGACTCCTGACACCCATTGCTTTATCACTGGTTCACCAATTTTCCTTCCTTGGACCAATTTTGATACTGACCACTGCAGACCGAGAACATCCCACAAGAGCTGTAGTTTTGGAGATGCTCTGACCCAGTCGTCTAGACGTCGCAATTTGAAAAAACAATTAAACTTCCTCAAATCCTTACGCCTGCCCATTTTTCATTAGGGGACAACTTTGAAGACAAAATGTTTACTTGCTGCATAATAAATATATCCACTTACTAACAGGTGACATGGTGAAGACATAATCAGTGTTATTACCTTCACCTGTCCTAATGTTATAATGTCATAATGTTATGTCTGCAAAGTGGTGCATAAAAAAGGAAGTACAGAATGTTTTCATACATAACATTATTATAATTTCCCTTCCCTAAAACTCAAACCAGTTCCAGAATGGCCTTATCAATCAGGATATCATTTATAAAGATTGGAGGGGAAGAGCCTGAGTATCCTCAGGGGTCTATCTGAACCCCAATAAACAGCTTTGGGATGAACAGCAGAGTCAAAATGCACCCCAGACGTCCTCGTCTGACAATCAGTGCATGACCTCACTGCTAAATGAACACAAATCCCTAGACAAATCTAGACAAATGCCTTCACAGAAGAGTTAAGAATATTAAAAGAGAAGCACTAAATCTGCAAAATGTACATCTAAAGTCACATATAAAGTGTTTATAAGGACAGAAACAGAAATATAACAGAATAACCTGCATCTTTTTCCTATGAAGAATAATCCATTGTATTTACTCATTCATCTTTAGTAAACACTTCATCATACTTTAGGTTGCTATGGGAATGTTCTCAACATAGACACCCGTCTATTAAAATGTCCTTACATTACATTACATATTGGATGACTGGTTATAATAAAAGACGAGTTGATATTGAACTGGAGTCCTAATCACGGTGTATCCCCATTTCACATCCAGTTTTCCTTCCCACTATTATATTTATTACTTTAGTATGATTGTAAAACATGAACATCACTCTGGAGTGTGTGTAGTCATAAGCATAGCAAACCTCAAAGTCTCTTATGACCTGAAACCTGAAAGCAAAATGACATTCGGTACTAGTAAAATGCATTTGTGCCCCAGCAGGCAATCTGTAGCCTGTAGATAGATACCTGTAATTTGGTATAGGAGGCGTTGACTAGTCCATTTCTCAGAACAGAGTGCCAGTTCTCGATATGTGAACCACTACAATGAGAAGGAATATTCATGTAAAAGCATGTGAATATAAAATCTGATTGTGTACATTTATGCATAATTACTTCTGCAACTAAAGGTATTTTCTTTCGTTCTTTTCGTCACATTTATCACTGGTGTGTTTGTGGTTCTTTTCACACGTCAATAGAAATCTGTTTAGAGTGGATTGTATTTTTTTAAAAGATGAATAAAGTGTGGAGATCTTTAAGGGGGTCATTTGCTGTATTAGAAAATCACTATGCAAAAACAATAGTGTCATCAGGGTGAGGTTGGATTATGCGTATAAGTAAAGATCCTTAATTTGTATGTTTATTTTTTTTTTTTTTTTATGTCAAAGCGAATGTGCATTAAAAAAAATAATACAAAATTGCAGCTACAGAACAGTTGGTTGAGTTTAAATTGTAAATATGTTGACCTCCCAATAAGATATACAACATATAAGCATACATAATAAGCAGTAAAAATAAAATAAAACTGCTCACTGGAATGCAAAGGTGCTACCGTAGAGTTTCTTGGCTGTCCGAAATCGAGCTTCTTTTGCAGGTGGGCTGCTCAGGAGCAAGAACTGATGGGACGTGTGCATAAACTTCAGCTGCTAATTAAACAGATTGTAATGCCCAGACTCAGCAGGTAAAACAAAGTAAATAGCATACAAGCATACAACATAATAAAATATCAATGTATCAAATAATACTGAATTTCACACAAAATCGACCGTAGCATACCCTGCTTAGAGGCAATTTGACGATATGAGATCTGTTACTGGATATTATCCTACAGAAGGCAGAAGAACACAATCAGAAAGCAAATACAAGAGACAGACTAGTATCTGTGTAGTTTATAAAACTGTGTATGTACATAAAAGCTGAATATATTTATGTCACATACCACTGTAATAAAGGATGAGCCAGGGGGTCGAGTTTATCCATTTGTTTCTTTATCTCCAAATAGGATCCCTGTTATCATACACAGAGCCACAATTACACAAAAGACCACAGACAAATGTCTTTATACCCCTCAGAGTATAATAACCACAAACACCACCTCATTCCTCATAGTAAAGTTGAACCAAAGAGATATTAACTGATCCCTAGTGTTACAGAAAATTAAACTCTCCTTATACAAGAACACCAAGAAATTCTCCCACACTTGTTATCCTGATAATCGCTGTAAAGACACACTCACTAATATCATATAGTATTGTGACACAGTGCTCAACTATCCCAGGAACTATAGACATATTTCCTGATGCCTCACACCCACACATCCCTCAGGAAATAGAGCTGCACAATTTGGGAAAAATGTCATGTTGCGATTATTGTGGTCAATATTGCGATTGCAATATAATAAATGGTATCATGAGTCCACTTGATTGGCTATCAAGGAAATCGCACACAGATTAGTGATAATGCTGAAATGTGTATTTCTAAAACTAGAGGTTTTTCCAAATTTTTTTGAAGAAAACATTTTTTAATACTTTTTGAACCTTTAATTTTGCAAATCTTGCACAATTCCTTTTTCTGCTCAGTGTTGATGATCTTAAAGCTAAAATATTGCCATATAACAGCGTTTTTTTTTTTGGTTTTTTTTCTGGCTAGCAGTAAATTCCACACATGCACTTATTTTGTTCATTAAATCGTAACATTTGCCGTCGTACAATCGCACAATCCGATATTACGATTGCGATACAATTAACTGTGCCGCACTAAACCAAAACCACACGCATGCATTCCTGATAGCGCAGTATTCAAAAGACATAGTCACTTATTCCTAATAGGAGAGTTTTAGAAAACACACACTCACTCACACTATTATAATGCAGTAACACCAAAGTCGTATTCATCCATGTCTCTTAGCAGAGTAATACCAAATACATACTCACTCATCCCTCATAACCAGTAATACACACATCGAAATACATCCTCGACATTTAAAGGACAGTATCTCACACATAGTTACACTATAGACATTCTCATTTAGGAAACGGTTACACGAAAAACACTCACAGTTACAGTTACTCACAATAGAATTAGGGCAAAAATAAAAAATGGAAAGTCCAAAGACAGACACATCAAAGTATACCAAAGACAGAAATCTCATGAATGACACTAATTTATCCTTGGAATAGGTACAGCATTAGTATTTATTACTTTATTACAAAACAATACCTGGGTCATTTCCCGTATGGACATAACACTGTCTAGCGCTTTCTGCAGTCTTTCATAATTCTTCTTCTGTGGCCCAGCGTCCATGGAGAAGCATGCGCCATACAAACAGAAACGTAATTAAGTGTAAAACTGCATAGATGAATGAAAATGTCAAGTTTAAATCATATAACACTGATAAATATATATCCACAAATTTGATACGTATTTGAGAGTAAGGACCAGTAATATCATAGCGGAAATTGTAATATACAAACACTAAGTCCATGCTGAGAAGATAAGCAATCACCTTGGGATTAAAAGCGAGGGTTTTGGGATCATTGGGGTCGACTACGGAGGGATAAGGTTCAAAAATGATGCTCTTTCTGGGAGACTCTAGAGCAGCTCTGCACATGGCAACTAGAAGATCCACAACCTGTAAAAAAAGAGCAAACAGAAAAAGGGAACTAGAGTCAACCTGACTTATAGTGATAATGACAGACTGTATGCGAGGTGGTTTGGGAAAACCAGGCAAATGTTTCTACTTTTGAAAAGGTACTTTGACATATTTAACTGGATTTCATTTATTTAGGTTCATGTATTTGCTTTTACAATGGATGACACAGTAAATGTTGCACTTAGAAAAAGTTGCTATAGTGTCCATCAGAAAGTCTAATCAATTTAGTGTTTAATGGGATGATGGGCATATACTATCCTCACATTCAAATTTAAAGATTGTACAGTATGTAATTATATACAGTAGCACATGCAGTAAAATGGATCATGATATGACAACCGGCTGACATAAAATTCAATAAAAATAAAATAAAATAATAGATATAAGTTACAATTATATAAAATAAAAATAGGCTAGAAAATGGAATAGAATTGACTACATAATAAAATAATATATTATTATCATAATTGTATTAATATAATATTTTTGCAGTGAAAAAATAAAAAGATACTGTATGTTGGAAGATTTAAATTTTAGAAAAACATCATGAAAAATATGCGAAAGCACATGTATATTCCATACCAATGTTTAAATAGCTATGAATTTACGATAATCATGTTATTAGTGTAAAGAAATGTAGACAAATACAATAGAAGTGTGACTTGTATGTCTTGATGATTAGTTACATACCAATGTTACATGAACAGTGATCAGTGAGTTGAGTGAAGAAACAATGATAAGGCTGACTTTTGAGTGAGACACTGATGTGGATGATGCTGATAATAAAATGCAAGAATCCTACGTTTTTCAATAAGTATTGGGTTACATGCATACAGCGTGTGGTATCAAAACACCTGAATTTCTTCCACAAACTGTTACCACAAATTTGGAGGCACACAATTGTACAGAATGTCTTTATCTACTGCTACAGAGCACTGACTTCATCCTAATTGGGGTTGGAACGCTGACTGCACCCCAGGCCTCCTCACCTCACCTACATCAATCCCTAGCTTTACTAATGTCCTTGTGTCTGAATGAGAACAAATCTCAACAAGCAAAATCTAGTGGAAGGATGGAGGTTATCGGGACTAAATGTAGAATGGGATGTTCAAAAAGCCCAAGAAAATTATGGACAGATGTCCACAAACCTTCGTCCATATAATGCATGTATAAGCGATTAGACTAAAACCTTGAAATCATTTTGTTCGCTTGTGTAAAGTGTTTAGGGAAACATATACAAACTAGTTCAGAAACAACTGTATTTAATGCAACTTTGATAGAAAAAGATTTGATTTGCCCTTCAGAAATGAATTCTCCACAGCAGGTGTGACAGATGGAACGAGTCATAGCTACAAGCCAAATGTTCCCTGAATCCATGTTGAATATCACTGCTATGACCACCTCATTAGACGCCTACACATGCTGCATTCTGATGCGTTGTTCTGCCCACAAACAAACACACACACACACACACACACACACACACACACACACACACACACACACACACACACACACACACCTGTCCTTCATCAATGTACAATCATCGATGACTGGAAAGTGCTTGTTTTTGTGTTTTTCAAGCTGGTGGTGTTCATCTGAGCTGTGATTATTATTGTTGTTTGGATTACTTGCGGCAAAGTTGGTACTTTTTTAATTTTATTTATATTTCGCAAACAATGATTTTCTTATTGAAGATTGTTTTTACATTACACTGTGAAAGTGCGTATCCATAGCAACTACAAATATGAAGCAAATTTTGAGGAATGTTTGTATAACACTCTTGTTAATAATTAGCTAAACCTGATGCAAGTGTAGAAAGAACGTTTTTTTTATAAAGGGCAAAAATATGAACACTCGTGCAACCTGGTTGCGACTCTTCCACAACCTGGTATTGAGTCATGACCAAGTGGATGGGGACCTCTGGTTTAACCCACATGTGTGTGTTCTTTACCTATGAACCTGGATATTGGAGAAACTGTCATGTAATGAGGAGAATGGATGCAAGTGCATAAAATCTAAATGAACCTAGAACAGAAATCTAAATTAGGTACAGAGGTCAAGTGACATAGCAAATTAAGGTGGAAAACAAATCTTTTTTATAATCCTGTTAGAGTATGTCCATCTGAATGTGATAATACACCTGCAATCTGCAATTAGTTCTCATGTGCAATAATGAAAAAGAGAAAATAGCTTCTACCTGTGGTTAGATTGTATATTGTCATAGCATGATCGATCATTAAATGTGCATAAAGTACTTTATAAGGGTCAAAATCTGGATTTTTATATTATTATTTTCGAGTTTGTTTTGTACATTTATGTAAAGATCTGCTCTTAGTAGATTCAAAATACAGCACAGATGATGTTAACAATGCAAAATCCAACCACGATGGATGGAAAGAGACACCTTTTGAGAGAAAATGCTTAAAGTCTTCCTTACAAATCGATTACTAATATAAGATTTGCAATAAAATGGCAGCTCTGCAGCTATTCTTCCTGTTTGTTGCGAAATTTTGCATTTCTGATGTTTTAGATATTATTTTATTGTTTCTATTATACTGAGAATCGGAACGAAAAATTTTACAAATTACTTTATTTTAAGGTGTAAGGGTGTTTATTTCTAAAAATAAGCAATAGATAACAAACTACACAGACCATATACTTGAGCTGAATTAGAGACACACTATAAAAGTGCTTCCATTAAACTTCCACTTGAGTAAATGTACAAAAGTATTTGTCCTCAAAGGTACTTAAGTATCCAAAGTACTATGATTTATTATGGCTATAATGTTCCTATTATAATTTTTGTCACAAGACTCTTCTCTTAATCAACTCAGTTTATGTGAAACTGGTTTATTAATAGAATAATATTCATGATTCAAAAACTGATTGATATTTAATAAATAATCATGAGCGCAAAACCTTCTTTTCAACTATTTAAAAAACACAAAAATAAGGTCACGGGTGTTGTAACGAGTTCGAGTCTGGAGTTTCTTCCATCATTTATTCCTCTCTAAATTTTCTGCTTGCTGTTGAACTGATGCTGATCTGTATATTGGTGATAAGTAGATACACCAGGCGCCAATCGAACTCTGATTGGTTAGTTTTAATCCACTCATAAATAAAAAGGAACGAATGATTTCGCAAAATGTAGTTGAGAAAAAGTAAGATATTAGACTTTGAAATGTAGTGAAATCAAAGTTACTTTAACCCCCAAATGGAAATACTTCAGTAAAATACAGATATGCATTAACACATTGGCAAGTAGCCTATGGTATAATAGCAATGAATCGAATTTCTCTTCTCTATTTTTTTTATCAAAAAGGTCAAAGTAAAAACATTTATCAGTAAGGAGAGGGATCCTGCATGCAGGTTTAAATCTGTTCATGGTCCCTTTGTTTGCAAAAAGACATCATAAAGGAAAATCAGGCTTGGAATTAAGGAATTAAGATGCTTAGTGCCCTGCTTGAGTGAATATTGCTAGTACAGAGCTGCTGATCTGCAAATGATTTTTTCCAAAAAAAAAAAAAAGACAAAACAAATTCTAAACAATGCACACAGAGCATCCTAGACAAGCGTGTGTGAAAACTGTTAACATGTATGTGTTTGAGTACCTCAGCTCCTGTAGCCACCTCTTCGGCTGCACCTGACATCACTCCCAAAGTGTAAAATGAGAACACACACAGCTCTCTGGTGCATACCGCAGGCTAGAAAAAAAGAACACCACAGCTATCAGAGAAACGCAACACGATCCTATCATTAATTATACAATAAAGCACTTTACAGTGATGAATAGGACGAGGGTGGAATGTCTCTGCTGTGTGAGTGCCATATGGAGGTGCTGCATTCGTGAACATTTCGTTTGAGTGAATTAACCTTTCTCATTCAATTTAACATTCTGAAACCTTTTTTTTTCTATGCTGAAAGCCTAATTTGAACATGTGACTGCTTTGCTTGCATGTCATTGGTTAATTTAACCCATTGAAAAAAAAAACATGGCGCTGGTTCTAAATCAACTGAATGAACTACACAAACAGATAACTGTTGGTCATGATTTATATTAACATTCGGTAAAACTTTTATGCAGAGCAATGCTTATACAACTGAGCAGCTTGGGGTTGCTGGGATTTGAACTCACAACCTTTCAACCAGATGTCTAACATCTAACCACTGAGCTCCCACTAATGAAATTAGACTACAAAAAATTCATTTTGATGACCACAATGGAGTCACTGGAATTAATCAGAATGAACACCACTAGTGTGTGTGTGTGTGTGTGTGTGTGTGTGTGTGTCTGTGTTTGGTACCTTGAGCATAGAGCCATTCTGAAAGACGTGCTGCTCATCACACACCACGCAGTACTCATTCAGGGTCGGGATGCGCTGCTCAGAATACTTCATTATCTGAAAGAGGAAGAGAAGAAGAAGAATAAACTTGCTGCTGCTTTGAGACGGTGTTCATTGTTAAAAGCGCTATACAAATAGAAATGAATTGAAAAATGAATTAACAAGTGGATGACTAACTTACACCTGCACTGATTACAAATACATAAGAAATATTAAGTAGATTTAAAGGTGCAGTCTGTATACTTTTGATGTACTTTTTGATCAGGGATTAGTTGTACTTAAAAGCTAATTCAGAAAAGATTTTTCCCACTGAAGAAATTTAATTAAAGGAAAAAAATGTTTGTGGTTGTGTTTTTTTATTTACATGCTGGTTTCTCCCAAAAAATTGTATTTAGAGAAAGCAATCAAAGTTATATTTTGGATTGATATTTTTTATGTTTGTAGGTATACATGGTGTTTGTAGGTGTGTGTGTGTGTGTGTATATATATATATAT
>MU551594.1:1458993-1487394 GCA_024362625.1 Silurus asotus | reverse complement strand
CCCTTCTTTCTCACACCCACATACTTCCTCCCTCCCTCCCTCCCTCCCTCCCTCCATCTTTCTCTCTCTCTCACCACTATCATGTCGCAATTATAGAAACCATCAATACGCCTGCTATTATAGAGAGAGAGAGGCATTTCGCATATGGATGGTGAATACCATTTTACTAAAGCAAACTCCAAACCTCTACACTACAACCGCAACTGTGCACCTACATCATCTGGAGCAGTTCAGAATCAATATTTGTTTAATCACATGACAAAAACATAAAGATTTAAATAAAATACAACCTACTCACCAGAGATGCAGACTCATGATTAGCATCGCTCCTCAGAGGCTGTTATCCAGTGGTTCCGCTCGCATTCACTGGTCTGGAATTGATGAACAAACCCTTTCCCAGGCTGAGACAAGCTAGCTAGCCTCGGGGTTGGCTGACCTCCTCACAATGTCTAGCTTTTCTTGAAAATTTATTTTTAATTATGTCTGAGACCAAATCAATTTATCTTTCTTCATAGGCATAAAAAGTGTAACTCAGATGTATTAATGTGTGCAGAGCTACACACGTGTTTTGTCAGTTAAACTTGGCTTTAACAGTTTCCCTCTGTACAAGCAATCAGAGGATGGAAAGATGCTGACACTATTCTGGGCCAGCTAGCTGTCCCTGTAAGGCGAATATGAAATCTGATTGGTAAAAGAAACAGACCCATTTCTAATATTCTCTGTGCTAAAAGAGCCAGCAGGACAGACTTTGAAGGCCCTGGGCAGATAAGATTGACATGGCAGCACATAGAGGCTGAAATCTGATTGGACAAAAAAATCTAACATCCACATCCACGTACTGGAAGCAGTGCAGCCAAGACTCATTGATGCACGTGGGCAGCGAAGGCTGGTCTGTGTGGTCCGATCCAACAGACAAGCTCCCGTTACTTAAACTGCTGAAGAAGTTAATGTTGTTAGTGCTCTATGGGTCACGACTGTTTTCACAGCAAAAGGGGGGATCGTCACAAGATTAGGAAAGTGGTCATCATGTATTGCCTGATTCAAGGCCATTTAAAGTCTTTAAAGTTTTGGGAAGATTTATCTAGAAAGTTTTATGCAATTAAATAAATTTCCCAAACACTCACATCTTTATATTAACATGAGAAAAGACAATTTGATTGAACCCAAACAGTTAGCACTGGGTTAGCATTTGCAGAGGACATGCAGTTGGATTGACTTTAAGATTATAATGCAAATTGACAGTTAGGGGTTTGCTCTGATTGGATTGCAGCAGCAGTATGAAGGCTCAGGTGAGAAGCTAGAGATAGTGCCTCCGGCTAAGGACGGGGCAGCATGGGCATTGGGAGCAGCAGCAACACACAAACATTCGCAGCATTCAGGTGAGTAAATACACACGTTCACCTGGGACAGATGAAGCTTTGTGACAAACATTTCTATATTATTTACAGAGCAATAATGTCTGCCCCGAGAGCTACCTAGATGACTGTGTGAGTGTGTGTGTGATCCTTTCAGTAAGAAGCCATTATCTGATTAAGCTTACTTATATTAAAATGTGGAATAAATCCAAAATATGTATCACCTTACTTGAACTTGATTTAAGCTTCAGCAATTATTTTCTTAAAATAAACTAAGAGGCACACCCACAGTTTGAGTAAGGAGTGGTGATTGTTTGAATGATTCAGGTTTACAAGAATGTTAATAGCTTTTAGTTGGTTGAAGAAGGAATGATAATGATTGTAACAATTGATGATAGGAATAGTTATGACAAAAGAAAAAGCAGTGGCTGGCTGTGCATTTAACACGTAGGCCTTCAGCGGATTCCTACCTGAATCAATCCACCTCTTAATACCATTAATATGACACCACAACTACAGTATAGAGCTTATCAATATTATAGAGAAATGCAGTATAATAGAGCACTGCATCAGACAGGTATCGAATGCAGTGAGCATGAACGCCATTACTAAAGCAAGAAACCCAATTAAGACAATCCAACAAGTCACTGCAACCACAGAGTCATCGCCCGCACATCATCTCTCACATCACATCAGCAGAAGCAGCAATAATAACCTCATAAAATGACACCGGGCTTTCCCTGCATTTTTGTGTATTTTGTCCATGCGTTATGGTTATCTTGAGCGTTTAAAATGAATTTTTGCGTAAAATTTAATGGCAAAAACAACACAAAAGTAAAAAAATGGTTCATGAAGAAGCATAACAACTGTAACCTGTATTAACTGACTTTTCCTTACAATGTACAGCTTTTCTTTTTTAGAAAAATCCAGCTTGTAAATGTCCTTGTAAGTATATTTGTGACCAAATCAATTTATTTTCTTCTGTCAGCCATTGAGGAATGAAAATACAGCTATTAAATATTTTAGAGCTTGTGCAGTTTTCTACAGATGCCGTGTGCGAGCTCTGATTAGTGTGCTCTCTGACCATCTAATCAAAGAACGTGAAAATGCCGACATGATTGGACGCCTTCTAGAGGGCCCTATCGGCACTGTCTTGGGTTATGTGTTTTGTCTTGTGCTGTCTGTCTGTCTGTTTGTCTGCCTGCCTGCCTGCACTGTTTGCGCTAGGTTGCACTTGTTGCACTTTATATAGCTTTGTGTTGAGTTGTAGCTCTATGTTGTTTAGTGTAGCACCAGGGTTCTGAAGGAACGTTGTCTTGTTTTTACTGTGTACTGTGTACCACTGTGTGTAGTAGAATTGACAATAAAAGCCTCTTGACTTAATTTGACTTGACTTGACATGACTTGCAAAAACCTGCAGTCTAATTGGTTAAGCCAACAGCTTCATTCTAATGTATTGCACGCTGCCAAAAGCCCGCAGTGATGATTTCTGAAGGCCTTACGGCAGATGGATTCCTTTTACCCCGGCAACATGTGATGTGACATCTGATTGGATAGAAACTCCAACGCATACAGACACTAATTTGCAGCAGCACAATAGAGAAAAACACTATAAAATTAACAGAATAGGTTATTGTGGATAATTAAATACATGTTTATGGAAAAAATATATTAGTCAATGATTCTAACAGGGTTTAAGCAAGCAGAGAAGGTCTTGTTGGTCCTGATGGCCTGCCACCTAGAAAAGGTTCTCCTGAGGAATTATATATACGATCACTTACATTAGACAGGGTTTTTTTTACTTGTAACATGTACTTTACAGCACAGTGAAATTCAATCTGTTCATATCCCAATGATGTTAGGAAGCTGATGCATGACACAGCACTCCTGGAGTACTGGGGGTTTGCTCAAGGGCAGAACGGTGGCAGCTTGGCCATGATGGGGTTTAAACCTTCCGATCAGTAACCCAGAGACTAAACATGTGAGCTACAACTTCCCCCAAGAAACTGTGCCAAAACTGATTTGGACTTATATGAAATAAAATGGCTGCTTTGGCAGAACTATATAATTGCAATGTCGCAGTCGGACAATAGAGGGAGCTTTTGTAGCAGAAGTAATTTCAGGAAGATTGTATGAAAAAGAAAATCTGATTCTGTTAGGAATTTACATCTCAGGTTCTTAGCTCTAGTCCAGGAATATCCTTGCATTCCAGATTTATGTTTTTATTTAGTGCTGAGATTCTAAAAAAAAAGTTAATACATTGCAATCTTTGCTAATTGAACACATTATAATCCATCATTAGAATATGTTGATTTTAAACTCTGCGGTGCAATGCATATTAAAGAGGACTGATGCATGCTATTAAAGAGAAAAAATAATCAAGCTGTGCGTTTTATGGCGCGTTATAACGTCATGGGTTTCTGCAGCAAAGCCTTTGCAGTGTACAGCATCTCCTGTCAGACGCGTGCGCGGCTCGTGCACGACAACGTGCCCTAATCTCGTTTTCTGATTGGCTATCCTGGGGAAGCCTTACTTCCTTCTTTTTTTGTGCCACATAACCTTCCGCTGACATTGTTCATTTGGAGAGACATTGCTTTATCTTTTGCGTGGGAGTTTTTTTTATATATATAAACTTAGATACTATACAAAATAAAATGGCGAAATATCAAATGAAGTTAAAAGTTATAGATGTTTCTGAAGGAAACTATTTGCTCGGTTGCGTAGGAATACATCCGCGTGTTGTGGTTTAAAGTAGCGCCGGCTGATTACGCGGATCACCTTGAGGACTTTCGGGCGGCGTTGTGAAGCGCATCACTTGAGGCTGACGGTCATTTCAGGAAGGTAAGGCTTACTGATGCACAAAATTTAGCCCTTATTATGGCTTTACACGCTAATAAATTCATAAATACATATCTACTGTTTAACTAATAAGTAGCTTAGCAAGCTTTTTCTTTTTGGAGAAATTAACCTAACTTTTCTCAGCGTTTTTACGTCAGATGGCTGTATCCCAAATCTTCATCTGGAGAAACTGTAGTGAACTATTTCTCTCTGATTTAGTCTCTGAGGTAGTGCGCATGTTTAGGAAATACTCTGCTATTTGCGATTCGGCCCATCGCTGCAGGTTTAACGAGGTATATGTGCTAAAAAAAATTGGAATGTTGGATCAGTTGTTAAACCAAAAAAAAAAAATTAAGTAAGCTTTAAATTAATTGAAGGTTAATCACTTAAAATTACATTCCCACGTTATTTCCTGGCTACGTGCTAGCATGAACTAGCCGTATTGCGCATGCGCGGTTTGCTTTCTACTGTGGTGGATGCGGTGAATGTCATACCGCGCAATTTCTTTTTAGTTATAATTATTATAATTATAAATGATCGGACTGACAGCACGGATTTGTTCATGTGTAGGTCGGAGGGTAAACGTTGCCTGCGTTTTATGTCATTTTTGGCTCAGTTCCACTGCTTCCTACTTGGAGGAAAATGTGACGCAGAGTGAACGTGACTTTGAACACATCCGCCGCAATGCTGTTTAATAGACAGAAAAAACCCACAGTGTGTATCTGTGTATAAACATCTCTGGGATTAAAAAGATCTTCAGTAAATACACGAGAGACTGCTTTGCAAAAAAACACAGATTCATCCTTAAGATTGATCTTTAAATCTGTCCAAGGTTGAAGTGATGTTTTAGATCATGTGAATTAGATGTGGGAAAAATGTCCCTCAAAAATAGCTTTAAGGAACGATGCATTAAAAAAAAAAAGAGAGAGGACAAATAAATGCATTTCTACCCTGTTTTTCATGGTGTGTTGCCAAATTGCCCCTCCCTCCCTTCCATTTGCCCACCCATATGCCCACCCACCAGCCAGCCAGGACTACCTTCACTCAATCACGTACCACGTTCTTCCTCTTTCCAGGCTCCTTCATGCATGAGCTTGCAAAACAGATCATTTCACTCTGACGATTGTGTTATGCCATTTATTGCATCTATAACCGTTTTGATCTCTTGGCTCCCTGCACCGTATGTCCTTGGGGTTTGTCTCCTGACGATGGTGTAAATGTTTTTCCGTTGTGCCCCTCGACGCCCCGGTGCACCGAAAACCATTAGTTGTTTCCTAATGTCTGCTTGATTCCTTTTTCAGCACATGCATGTGGTGAAAGGGTACAGGAAAACCTGATACGTTTATCATTTATTTCTCGCTCGTCTCCGATTACCGAGCACCTCACTCAAATCCTGAGGGGGGGGTAGAGGAGCCAAGAAGCTTCTGGTTGGCATCGCTTTCATCAGGTGTTTATTTGCTTTCCATGTCTCTGAAATTGAGTTTATTGGTGTGGATGGAGCGGCAAAGAAATCGAGGAAAAAGACGTGATTTCAGATTTATCTGGTTTAGTGTGACTGTGTTCTGAGCTGTAATGATTGATTAGTTTGATGGTTTGCAGTTGCAATGGTGGAACATCAAAAGTTGTTACCAGGCTCATTTGTTTGCTTATCAAGTAAAATCAGCAATGTCATGTGCCCCTTTACACCCACCTTTTGGCAGGAAGGCAGGTTGGGTAACCAGGCCCTTTTTTTGCTCTTCACAATGATGTGAGAGAAAGCAGAACTCTGCCTGCTGTACATACAAACAGGTACTCAGTCAACCAGATTTCATTCTAGAGTGTTCGAGCGTTCGAA
The DNA here is from genome assembly GCA_024362625.1 of Silurus asotus. Taxonomy (NCBI): domain Eukaryota; kingdom Metazoa; phylum Chordata; class Actinopteri; order Siluriformes; family Siluridae; genus Silurus; species Silurus asotus. The sequence continues at coordinate 1,481,367 of MU551594.1, read as the reverse complement.
AAGATTTACAAGTAAAATTCGGTGGCATTCACGTTTAGAGTGGAAAGAAAGGAAATTAATCATTTTATAGTAAAGAAACAATTAGTCAGTCAGTTCTTAATGGTGGTTTGCTGTGTAGTTTTGCAGTGACTCAAATCACGTCTTCTGAAGCCAAGTCAAAGAACAGAGTGTTAGTCATCTTTTTCTTTTTTTGTTTTAAGATTGCGTTGGCAGGTTTTGAGTAATTACAGGCTCGGTGGGGGAAAAAAAAAAAATTCCTGCCCACAAAGACATTAACTACTTTAGGATCTTGTGATTCATTTCTTTGGGCGAGGGGGGAAAAAAAAACGTGTAAAATTTGCATGTTGGTCGTATTCAAATTGTTTGTAGAGCTCCGTTTGGATTGGCTGGATATCAGTGTGGGCCTGGTTATGAAACGCTCATCTGAACAGCAATAAAAGAGTTGTTTATTCTCTGATCCTGGATGTTTGCGTCATACGGTTCGATTCAAATCATTGAGTTTCAATTCAATATAAAAAAATTTTAGAGGGGGGGGGGGGGCCTCAGCCTGTCATAACGCTGAAAAGGAAATTAACAGAAAAATGCACCTGTAAGATAAGAAATTACCCCATGACTTTGTAGTTTTAGATGTTCTCATGTTCCTCAATCAGCATTAATTAATGATCACAGGATACAAGAGCTGTGTATAAATCACAGAAATGAGGTCATCATAAATGTGCAATAATCACACAATCTATATGTAACTTCCAATACCTCGTAATTCAATCTTATTTTCTTTTTTTCTATAAGAAATGTTTGACTTGAAATGCTTGACAGGGTCATGTTGGTCACATGACTATTTACACTTAAATTTTTATGAACTCAACCCACATGCATGTGTGGTCTTTTTTTTGTTAGTGTATTTATATTTTGTTGTGATTAAAATGTATTGTATTTACTTTTTTAAATATTGAGAATAAAGGGTCTTTTTAATTGCGTATTATTATTATTATTATTTTTAAAGGGTATAATCGAATCTCTCTTTCTCATATAGAACAGTCAATTATCAACCTAAAGTTGAGTGAAGATCAGGATGTATTCGAGGTCCTCTTTGATTGATCGGTCTATAACATACCCTCACATAGAGTATTATTTTAGTCCGTTTGCTATTTTAGTGTCTGTGCATGCAACCTGATCCAGGTTGTGGTGGTTGTGCTTAGCTAAAGCAGTTAACCTCTCCGTTGACTCATGTTGGTCCAAAGCTTTAGGAAAGGCCTGATTGACTTGCGCAGTTTATCCGTTCTTAAGGAAAGAGGATTTCATGTTCAAGTCTTTTCAGAGCATGCAGAACCCGGGTTCATTCGGTTCAATCTCTCGGGTAGGGAAACGCCAATATTCAGATCGGACCAGTTGGGGACGATTCTGCTGACTCGGTGTTCTTATAGTTCACAGAAAATCTGGGAGCTCCACAGGTATGTGTATTAATTTGATAAATCAAGGTCATGCACAAGTCTTCTGTAGGACTGGAGTGTAGCCAAGGTTGTTAAGACATGAAGGATTGAGACAAGATAAGAATTTGAGTACGGGAGCTTATTGAGTTATTGTGTGTGTGTGAGAGAGTGAGTAGGTGTATGTGGGTTAATGGACAATGGTGTAAAGTGTTGCGGTTGTGTCAGGATTTTGAATGAATAAATCTCATAAATTTAGTCACAAGGTTATTCAGCAGCTGTAGAAAGCAATATGGTGTTTATATGGTACCCAGTGGGTTCTTATGCTTGAGATGGGGGTCAGTTCCATGGTTTCAGCCTGGTGACCTTGTGGTGCGCCCACACCAGAGCACATCCTTGTTCCATGCTTTTTCCAAACTCTCTTTGAAAGCGGTTTACGGACACTATTGGTTATCTGCCCGAAGCTAATAATGTGCCCTTGTATGGAGATGTGTTTAGTGTGTGTGTGTGTGTGTGTGTGTGTGTGTGTGTATATGTGAGTAGAGTTGTTTTATATTATACATGCTTTGTGGCACATTTAAAATATGAGGATTAAAGCTCAGACAGCGGCAGGTAGTTGCTTCATCGTCCTCAAAACTGATGTGAACATTTGAATCCTCTCTAAAGCTGTATCTTCATGGCTGGTGCACATATTTTCTTAATGTCAAATCGGATTTAATGTTTTTCCATACAATTGAGTGAGTATTTTTTTTTTTAAGGGGTGTTAAATTAAAAGCCTTTGGTACTTAAGTGTTATTCTTTCAAGTCTTTGTAATAATACTATGAAAACTGGCATATATATATATATATTTTTTTATTTTTTTTTTTAACATCTTGATTTTGAAAGAGGACAGTTTTGTGCAACCTTGAAAAAACCAGAAGTGCTTCATTTGTGCAAATTTGTTTAATCAGATCATCTTCAGAAGGCTAATATCTGACACTGGTAATCTAATCTAATCATGACTTGTACTGGTCTTTCAGACTGGAAAAATATTGGCCATGTTTTTATTATTCCACTAAAATTGTATGCAAAGATGCTGGTTGCTAGTCATCAGATTCTAAAGTTTCTGTTTATAACTTATTGCATTTGAGGCCTCGAGCAGTTTATTCCTTATTGTTTGCACATCTAAACCTCTGGTGATTCTGTCCACAGCAAGTTGGGATTTGATTTTCATCCCTGACTGCAGTAGGGTTTGGTCACAATGTGTGAGAGTGTTGTGATGTGAGTTTCCTCACGTACAGCAGCTTACTGGCTCAGCCCTGTCTCACCATCCTGGTCTGAGCTGCAGTGGAATAAATTGTGTGACTGTTTGTGATGAGTCAGAATTTACTGGTAGTCAGACACGTGTAATAAATGAGGCCTTCAGGAAATCTGTTGGTGGGCAGACTCGCTACTGGACTCTCTTTAAACAGGTCATGCTAATATTTTAATGTTTCAAACACCTTTATATTTGGATGGATGTTAAGCACCATACTGTAAGCTACTCGATAAGCGAATAAATGTTCTTGGCATTAAAACATCCTTTGCTGATAAAAAAATAAAGTGCTTACTAAAAACTTAATATAAATATTGCCTGACTTTAAACTTTCTTTCCTTTTCTTTTTTTTTCCTTTCCAAATCGCACATCTTGGTTACAGGTTTTTGTGTGTCACAGTGAATGGAAACGATGCACCATTCAGGTCATGTTATTGCTCCCCTATGCTCCTAAAACCTAAAATGGTGGCGTATTTTCCCGTATTTATTTATTTATTTATTGTGGGAAAGAGGAAGAAAAAGAATAGCAACTTTTTTATTATGCCTTTAAAGAGAGCTGAACAGTGTAAAGATTTCTCACATTGTCATGCCAATTAATTGATTCTAGGTGGAGACGAATCTGTTATTCATGTGCATTTTGTGTGTGTGGAGACATAGCACTGTAGGGAACTGATCTCCTGTTTTTAAGTTACACTGGGATTTGGGAAAGGCTTTCTGGATTTACTTTGCATTAAATATTCATATTGATCTTCTCCAGCAGTCATGTGACTATTGAAATGTCTTGTTCTTCTTTGCCACTTGCTGTACTGACCCTCACTGCATTCCTTGCTTGTGTAACACTGGACTCCCCAAAGTGTACACACACACTCGTGCTCACACTCTCGCACAGTGTAAAACTGTTGGCAGTCATGAATTGTTCAGAAAGATTGGACTGATAATTTGATCTTTGTGAAACATGGGGCACAGCAGGACATTCATGCTCCTGCCCTTCACATTGTCTTAAACATTTGCTGTAATCTCTTAAAGATATTTAGTTTGGTACTGTTTTGTTTTGTTCTTTTAAATGCTACAATCTGTCCATATATTTCAGGGTGGGGAAGAACACTGCTGCAGTGGCTCTTTTCCAAATCCTAGACACAATAAGAAAAGATATGTAAGCATGGTGAATAAACTGATACAGCAAAGGGGAAAATTAAAAACGAGTCCAAAGCGTCCCTGCTGTTTTAAACACTGGAGTGAAAATAAAGCTGGGGATTGTTTGTTAAGGATGATTTAGAAAAGGATTGGATCTAAAATTGTCAATGTGCCCTGTCTTTTGCCTTCCACAGTAGATCAATTGAATGCCCTATTGATTTGAACTTTAAGACTCCACTATAGTATTTATATAACCCTGCAAATAAAAGGCCAATTTTTTGGCATAGAATGTGAATTAAAGGTTTGGCAGAATGTTTTTATTAATTGTATTTTTTTTATTTAAACATAGGAATGGCAGAACAATTTTTTTTTTTTTTACTTTTTAATTTGCCTAAAAGAAGGAGCCAACATCCTCAGTTATTAAAACACAGCAAGCTTTTTGTAAGTGATGAGAGGAGGGGATGTAAAGCACATGCAAGGTGCTCCTGGACAAGACTGAAACGTAAACTATGTGGAGAAAAGTATTGGGACACCACACAATTGTCCCTATAGTGTAGATATTTGTAATGAATGCGCACCTCATGCCTATGGCTATGTCTGCCGCCTTATTTTGATCACTGCGTCTCTTCCTGTTTTATCTCCAGGACATCACCAGGCAACTCTGCTCTCACCATGTCGCAAACAAAGACTCAAGATTTGGGCTCCGCGTTCATTCAGACGCAGCAGCTGAACGCTGCCATGGCAGACACTTTCCTGGAGCACTTGTGCCTGCTGGACATCGACTCAGAGCCCACCAGTGCCCGCAACACTGGCATCATCTGCACCATCGGTCAGTCATCTTGCAATGCACATGTATTAGTGTTGGATGTGATTAATGTTTCATATTATTAGTGGGTTTTAAATCCTGCAGATGATGTTCCCAATATTTAAAACACATGATTGATCAGTAGAGCAGCTTTGACTTGATTATAACGTATATAAAATGTAGATTATAATATAAAATTAATAACTTTTTTATTTTTTTGCAGGACCAGCCTCCCGCTCAGTTGAAATGCTGAAAGAAATGATCAAGTCAGGAATGAACATCGCTCGCATGAACTTCTCCCACGGTTCCCACGAGGTTCGACCTTCTGCTTTTCGCTTATCATCTATGCGACACCATGAAGTTATCTAGTGCATAGACAGTGACTAAATGAGCTCTACTGCGTTTGGGCTCAAAGATCGCAGACAGTCCCAGTGTCAGTCACGTGATCATGATAAAGATGTCAAGGTCATAGTGGCCACTAAACTGGAGAGCGATGCCGCTATAAATAACTCTTCAGACTCTCAACAGAGTCTTATCATCTTTAAACAAAATAGATTCAGACTCTCTTACAGTGGCCTAAACAAGTCTTTTCTGTCTAGAACTTAAACATTATGATTTGGGGGAAAAAAACTCCACCACCTGACCATTAGACCATATCTGTTTTTCCATCAAAATCACACTGTTGTATAAACAGAATAGCTTTATGTACTGTAGCATTAGTTTATTTCTTCAATTGAAAAAGGTGAAGCTTGTTGGGCATAAACATTACGTTGCATGTATTTACAGTATCATGGTGAGACCATAAAGAACGTCCGTGAGGCGTGCGAGAGCTTTGAAGCAGGCAGCATCCACTACCGGCCTATAGGCATCGCCCTGGATACCAAGGGACCAGAGATCAGAACTGGACTCATTAAAGGGGTAACTTGATTTATCTTTTACAGAAAGCTAGATCGGGTATGATGCACACGTAATGCTTGGAAAAGTTCTCCCTAATGTTAATTTCTGTGTGTGACAGAGTGGCACTGCTGAGGTGGAGCTGAAGAAAGGGAACCAGATCAAGGTGTCTCTGGATGATGCCTACATGGAGAACTGTGACGAGAACGTCCTTTGGTTGGATTACAAGAACATCACTAATGTGGTGGAAGTGGGCAGCAAGGTCTACATCGACGATGGCCTCATCTCTCTCCAAGTCAAAGAGATTGGTGAGCATAATGTTTCCTTTTTCTCCAAATTGTAAAAGCTTGATTTACATGGGGGAAAATGGAGTTCAGAAGTGTGTCAATGGAATATAAAATATTCCAGTCACTTGTTTCTGCTTTACAGTTGTGTAAATGTGACTTTAAATCAAAGGGTTTTATCCGCCTCGTGTGTTTAACAGGCTCCGACTACCTAATTTGTGACATTGAGAACGGCGGTACCCTCGGCAGCAAGAAGGGCGTCAACCTGCCTGGGGCTGCTGTGGACCTGCCTGCCGTGTCCGAGAAGGACATCAAGGACCTGCAGTTCGGAGTGGAAATGGGAGTCGACATGGTCTTCGCTTCATTCATCCGCAAAGCAGCTGATGTCCATGAGGTCAGGAAGGTGCTGGGAGAGAAGGGAAAGAACATCAAGATCATTAGCAAGTTGGAGAACCATGAAGGAGTTCGTAGGTAAGCAATAATAGGGGCTAATACATAATTTATAGCTCTATTTCTAGAATTTCTTTTGGCTGGAGTATTCTCCTAGTCTTATACTTGATTTGTATCAAGAATTTAAAAAGTATGTAAAATTGTCTGCTTGCAGGTTTGATGAGATTATGGAGGCCAGTGATGGCATCATGGTTGCTCGTGGTGACCTGGGAATTGAGATCCCCACTGAGAAGGTTTTCCTTGCCCAGAAGATGATGATTGGACGCTGTAATAGAGCCGGCAAGCCGATTACATGCGCCACACAGGTTATGATTTAATGTTTTTTCTTCTTGTCATTTATGGGTGTTTTGCTTTGTGTTTGAGTGTCATGTGTTTATTTATAAATTTTTTTGTTTTTGTATAACTTTGCTTTTCTCCTTATCAAGAACATGAAAATTGATTCAGATCTCTTTTCTGTCCTCTAGATGTTGGAGAGCATGATCAAAAAGCCCCGGCCCACACGTGCCGAAGGTAGTGACGTGGCTAACGCTGTTCTGGATGGGGCCGACTGCATCATGTTGAGTGGAGAGACTGCAAAGGGAGACTATCCTCTGGAAGCCGTGCGCACACAGCACATGGTACGTACGCCGCAACTGGTGCATTTCAGAACAAAAACGCTAAACTTGCTTCGTTAATGTGTTCAAGTGATGTTTGCTGTTACAGTAGGGTCAGATTCCAGAGAGAGCTTAAGAACCATATTGGCAGCTGATTTATTGATTTTTGGTTGTTGAGAAACAGAATGGCTTTGCTGTCTTTACTCCTAACACGTCTGCATGCTGCCGACTTCCTTCGGCTGATTCAGTGTTTTCCGCTTCCAAGTGTTCACTTGGTGTCGCACTCTGGCTGCTGAGTCACTCGGGCAGTCCAATGGGAGCATGACGTGCATGCTGAGCCCTCGTTAGCCTTGAACACCGTGCCAAGTAGCTTATAACTTTATTAACCCTAATCTCCAACACAGATATTTTATTTTATTTTCAAAGCAGTCATATACATGCGTCATAGTGTTTGTCTTCCGCAAGCTTGGCTTCTGTACGTCTTTCCTCCCCCCCTTTCCTATTATTGCTTGCTATTTAAAAGTGTAGTGCAACCAAATGTCAGCAGATTCATGAGCTTTTAATTGATTTTTAGCACTGTTCTGGTTAAACTATTCAATAAAGCGCTAGGCATGAACAGTGGATTAACCCTGCGTACCTGCATGTTATGCCTCCATTAAGCAACTTTAATCCCCCCCCCTTCTCCTCCAGCTTTCTTTGTTTGAGATTAGATGCAATTTACTAAGGAATTTGCCAAAATGTGCTTATAAATCATAATTGGTGTTTGAATAATTGTTGTGACATTTCTTGCATGACTGAAAATAGCCACATGAATCTGGGATCAATTCTAACATAGACAATTTATTTTTGTTTTTTGTTTGTCCTCCTGACTCATCTGTATTCTGTGGTGTAACACTTGCACTAATTCTTTCTTCTGTGTCTTCTTTGCAACATTTTCTCTCATACTTCATCTTTTTTGCTTTCCTTCTTTGCCCGACCCGTCTCATTGTCTGCATCTGTCTTTTCATTATTTATTTATTCTTTTCCCCCTCTCCTTTCCCCTCTTTTCAATGCCTTTGCCTCATGTGCTTGCTGCATGGTTGAGTCAGATCGCTCGTGAGGCAGAGGCGGCCATGTTCCACCGGCAGTTGTTTGAGGACCTGCGCCGCTGCACAGCCTACTCTACCGATCCTGCTGAGGCCATCGCCATTGGGGCCGTGGAGGCTTCGCTTAAAATCCTCGCCTCCGCTTTTATAGTGCTCACAGGCTCCGGCAGGTAGGCAGGAGGTCAAGATCTGAAGGACAACCGCAGCCAGGAAGTGTACAGCAGGGACAGACAGGGAGCATGAGAGAGAAGGGGAGAGAGAGAGACGTGAATGTTACAATGGGCTGATGTTCATCTAAATCAAAAAACAAACAAAATTAAACATAAATAAAATTATGGACTTTTGGCAACCAATTTACCTCTTAAACATTTGGCCTATCTCTGTCTCTCGCTCTCACTCGGGCAGTGCGAATGCTATTGGCGGTGTGACTGCTTTATTATAACCCCTCCCTTTTTCACTCCACCTCCCTCCCCTTGGTGGCACTCTTTCCTTTCCCTCACACACACTCAGATTGCCAGAGAGGCAGAAGCAGCCATGTTCCACCGGCAGCTGTTTGAGGAGCTGAGGCGCTCCACGAAACTAAGCCAAGATCCCTCCGAGGCCGTAGCCATTGGGGCTGTCGAGGCCTCCTTCAAATGCTGTGCCAGTGCTTTAATTATTCTCACCAAGACTGGCAGGTAAGATAAGACTGCTGGGGCAGGGAAGGAGGAAACCGGTGCCAGGATGTCTAACTACTCTGTATGACCATATTACGATGGCTAGGTTGCCATTTGTGGGTTTATTTTCAGTCCTTTCTTTTCTTATAAATAATTTATTAATTGGCTAGGGTGTAAAATTGAAATCCAGTCCTTTATTGTTATACCGCAAAATATGGATATAGATTATTTTTCAGGCACGTGTTTCTGCACATGCTCAAAATGCATGTTGATCTTTTTGTTTTATTTGTAGGATAAGTTCATCACATAGCACAAGCTTGTTCTGCATAACCAAATATACTCGTTTATAGTATTTCCCCACCCCAGTGCCCCCCCTACCCTACCCTGGACCCTGGAGACTAGGGAAGTAAAAGATAATGTGTGTTAAATGTACATGTGTTGGGAAATGTATAAAAGAGCTTAGGGGAAATTACACGTTCACTATATAAATATGAATCTTCCTTCCTCTGTTCTACCTCTGAATGTGTGAGTAATAATGTATGGCTATGAATAGGGCTGGGCAGTGTAGAAGTTTTTGTTTAAAAAAAAAATTAATGTGAAAGTTTGTCATTTACCCTTAACACAGAACTCTTCAAAGTCTAAAAACTGCTCAGTACTTTCACTTTTAAGTATCAAACTTTCATTGAAAGCTTATGAAATTTTTTTTTCTTTTCTATAACTCTTTGGTCAGTATGTACAGTTTTAATTGAAGTTATTAAATTCAATTTTATTTACCGTTATTATTGATAACCATCTGTGTTACATCATGGTCATTTCATCATCAGGTCTGCTCATTTGCTCTCCCGGTATCGCCCCCGTGCCCCCATCATCGCCGTGACACGTAACGGGCAGACGGCCCGCCAGGCTCACTTGTATCGCGGCATCTTCCCCGTATTTTACAACCAACCCGCTCATGACGTCTGGGCTGAGGATGTTGACCTCCGAGTCAACTTTGCCATGGAAGTTGGTAAGAGGAGGCTAGAAGACATAAATATATAAACTTTTATTGTTTGCGATGTTAAATGTCTCTGGTTTCACCAGTCGCAGCACTGCATCAGTTAAAGAATAAATTCAAGTGGCTCATGGCATTCGATGCATTTTAATCAGGTGTTACACTGTTGAACTATGGGAAAGATTAATGCCAGGTGCGTCCTGGCATACACATTTAGCACTTCCCTTAAATTAACATTATTCAGAGAAGAGGCTGTTACAACCTGATATTAGCCTTTTCTTTATTATTTTCTGTTTATCAGTGGTTTAGGTGTTCAAACCCCAATATCTCCAAGCTGCCACTCTTGGTGCCTTTGAGCAAGGTCCTTATCCCTCTCTGCTCCAGATGTGCTGGATCATAGCTGACCCTGAGCTCTGACCCCAGCTTCTGAACATGGCTAAGATACGCAAGAAAAAGAATTTCACTGTGCTGTAATGTGCACGTGACAAATAAAAAGCCCCTTTAGCTTCCCTAAACACCCTACACACCCACCTGCACTAGAATCTGTTCTCTCTGGAAATGTTACATACCAAGTGTCTCTGACTCCCTCACAAGTGGTTTGAGTGATCAGATCATTTACAAGTTCACACCTGCCCACTTGTGATCACATCCATAAAATATCTAAACTCCCAGACTGCACTTGACTTTGAAAAATATCCTGCAGGATTTTTGTTCTTGGCTCGATTGGTTATTATTTATATAAAATTATAATTTCTTTTTTTTTTTTTAAAACATCCTGTGATGTAAAGGTTTTGTCACATTTCCACTAGAAAATGAAAGTGCAGAATAGTGTTTAGACTCAACTGATTTGACTTTTCTTGGATCATTTCCAAAATCTAAAGTCTCTTCTATTTCAAATGTCTAAAAGTTTTCCCTTGTTCTTTAGGCAAGGCTCGAGGATTCTTCAAGCCTGGTGATGTCGTTATCGTGCTCACCGGCTGGCGCCCCGGCTCCGGTTACACCAACACCATGCGTGTGGTACCCGTGCAGTAGACCTTCACGCCTCCTCCTCTACATTCCAGCACTTCTAACCTTTCTCTTGCTCCTTTACACTCAAAGCACTTCTAGCAGACTGGCATTAGCTTTAGCAAGGTTCTCCAGTCTGGGCTTTACCTGTAACAAGCCCAGTTGTGACATCTTGTCTAATCCCAGTCAAGTATTTTTGCTTAAATATTTGCTTTTTTTTTTTTATTTGGCACGCGTGTCAATCCATAGTCCTTTATGTTCACAAACGGCAATGTATTTATTCCATACACGAGTCGGGCGGTATAAACCTGTCAGACTGCTGGGTATAGGAGATCGTAGGTCAGAGCTACTGTACTTCAAATGCATTCAGTATTCATCTAGAGCTCCACATTGACCGTAAAATCAACCACGATGTACTGAAGCAAAAACGCTACCCTAGCAGCTTCAACTTTTCCACCTTTCTTCACAATGACCAAGTGCAGAGGAATGTATATGTGCAAATGTGATTTTTGTCTGTGTGTTAGTTTATTTACCTGCAATGCACTCCCACGGCTACTGTAGGCGATGTGATGTTACATCCTGTATTATACTTGACCCCCTGAGATCACTGTATTTGGGGAAAGCCAGCACCTCCTAATAGAGTATATTTTTCTCCTATTCAGATGCTGTAAGTGTTCTTTAGTTAATTCAGTGGCGTTTCAGAAAGAATCTAAAAGAATAAATATAGAAATGAAGGCGAATCAGTTCCATCACCCCTTTTCTGCTCTCCGGCTCGCATTTCGAACTCGCGTCCGTGTGCAGTTTTCTTATCCAAACGCTTCTGATTGTGACACTAGCATTTTAAAGTGTATGTATTGTGAGCTCAGACTTGTTTTGTTGCGTTGTCAAATACTGGTTTAATCGATTAAAGTGAAGAGCACCTGACTCTGGTCTTCAATCGTGTACTTTATTTCAACACATTTACAGCCTCTATACAGCTCTGAATCAGGTGGAGCAACCTGGAAAAACCGTCTTACTCTGGCATTTTGATATTAATGTAAGACAAAAAAAAAGTAAAGGGGGACCCCAAACATTTTATTTATTCTATTAGAGGAAAACTGGGGCAAACTTCCAGAATGATTGGTGTAAAGTTTAATGGTGGTCTTGGTTGTATACTACTCCGACCTGCCTCCTGCATTCATCCATTATCTCAGCCAGCAGAGCCGAATCGGAATGTGACATCCGCAAACTCTCCTTCAGTCCTGAGGGGAATAAAAATTAAATACATTTGAGTTATTATAATTATATATAATACACCGCTCAGTCATATCATTATGACCACCTTTCTAATATTGTTTCCCCCTTTTGCTGCCAAAACTGTCGTGACCCATCGAGCATCAACTTCTTCAGCAGTTTGAGCTACAGGAGCTACATGGTTGGAAAAGTCTTTGTTTTTACATGTAACAGCTTCAGTCAACTGGTTTATATAGCTGGTTTATATAGCTGGCTTTGAAATAAAGAACCAGTTAGGAGTCAGATTAGTTGATTCGGGGTGATGCGTTGATCCAATTGCTTTGATTCAATAAATGGAGTCAGACATCGTATTCCAAAATTATGAAGATTTAATTCAAATTAAATGTTTTGCCCTCTCAATGTGACCTTGATAGGGAGGGAAAAACAGAACGAGAGTTCAAGCGCCATCTAGTGGTTAATTTTATGTGGCAGTAATGTGTATACACTATATGGACAGAAGTATTGGGACACTTGACTTTTCCGGCCTATGAGGTTGTTCCCTAACCATTAACGCAGAAAAGGAGGGACACAAATTTTCTCTTCACTTGTATAAGGAGAAGCAAACCTGACAATTTGACAAGCCTGAATTCTTTCCAGATGCACTGTATATTTATATAAAAATCAAACCACTCATTTTTGTATTCATTCCAGTCCTCACCTTTAAGGAGACACTGTCTCACTTCCTCAGCCTCGTATCTCATTCCAGTGCTGTTTATGAAGTTGAGAGGCAGGTATGGCTCAGGTACTGGGTATTGCGTCTCTTTTCCATTTACAATTATGGATGTAGGAGACCACATATGAGCAGGAACCTGTTTAGATACATCAAAATGACCAGAATGTGTTTAGCTGTGCATGTGGCTTGGGCATAATTAACATTAGCTAAGCAAAACACGTCATCACCCTGATCGTTCCTTCAGTCCCAAAGATAATGGCTTCGCTTGGAAGATCGACGGCTATGGTGCACGTGCACACTGCTAATCTTCCCTGAGAGAACTTCAGTGTGACCACCATGCTCTCGTCCACTCCTGCAGTACACATGTCGATGGAGAAGCTTCAATTTTTCATTCTTGTCTTAATTGTACAGTCGTAACATAATTGCTATTCTAGAGTAGGGGTGTAACGGTACACAAAATTCACGGTTCGGTAAATAACGGGTTTAAAGTCATGTACGGTTCATTTTTTTGTACGATAGAGGGAAACAATGCTTGTCGTTTTTTTTCTTAATGCAGTTTTTTTTTTTATTATTATTGGCATTTGGGAACATCAACAGTTTTTTTTTACTTTTAAAAAAATAGTTAAATAATATTTTTATAATAAAATTATAAATAGAAATAGAAAAATTAACTAAAATGAATGCAGTACACTTTAAATTGATATAATATAATAATTTATTGACTAAAATATATTAAATAAATGGAAAGATTTAATTAAATAGTTTACATTTGTTAGACCTTATTTGGTTAATACAGATGTGTGTGTGTGTGTGTGTGTGTGTATGTATATTATTTATATAAAAAATACAAACAGCTGAAGTGCGAGGTGGAGACTAAACAAAGCTGCAGTCGGCACTTAATACATTCGTAAGGAAACTCGGATTTTCCACAAAAGGATTGCATTCGGTACACGTGTAACGTTACACCCCTAATTTAGAGGTTATTCAATAAATCAGTTATCAGCCACAGCTGGAGTTTTCCAAATGCACGTAGCATGTTGATTAAAACACCTTGCTACTACCTGTGTCCAGACAAACCCCGGTCGCCTGGATGCTTTCAGGCTTCTCCCCGTCGTACACCATGAGGGCAAACTGCAAACAGTAGATCCCGATATCGAGCAGAGCCCCTCCTCCCAGCTCCTTTTCCACAGAGCGAGGGACGTTCTTCAAAAACGCCCCGAAATCTACTCTCACCAGCTTCACCTCCCCGACAGCTTTTTGCTCCAACAACCTGGAGATCTCCAACGAGGCAGGAAAGAAGCGCGTCCACACAGCCTGGAGAGGACATTACAGGAGAAAAGTTCAGTAAAACATTTTTTTTAATCCACCCAGGATGTCTCAAAGTAAAAACCCTCATCAAATGTTACACAAGAAAAAAAACCCACACTTCTTACTTCCATCAAGAAGACGTCATTGGTCTTTGCAGCAGCCTGCAGCTCCTTCACCTCTCTCAGGTTCATAGCTAGAGGTTTCTCGCACAGGACGTTCTTCTTAGCGTTGAGGAACATGATGCCTACTGGGTGATGATGAGGATGGACGGTGCCCACGTATACCACGTCTACAATAAAGTGATTTTTATTCCACTCGTACTACTACTACTCTGTTCGTGTGCATAGAAAACGTGCAAACATCTCCGTACCTATCTCGGGATCTTTAGCGAGCTCCTCGTAGCTGCTGTACACGTTGGGGATGCGGTGTTTCTGTGCAAACTCTTCCGCTCGCTTTGAGCTACGTGCCGCCACGGCGACCACCTGAAAGGACGTTATCGACTTTAATACGTCCACGAGAACAGGAAACGTGCAATAACTTGACATTTCTGCAGAACCAGATTGCATTAGTGCCTCAAGAACGTAAAAAAAGGATGAAAGATGATCTTGTTCCTCAAAACTATGTCCTTATAATAGTGAGATTGGCAAAGTCCGACTCTTTTATCGAATCTAATGGTTCTGTTTAATGTTTTGGTCTATGAAACGGTGAAATTTCTTAGAGCATATTCATGATTTAAGGTTTATGCGCCTTATTTTGAGTCGACATTTATATTCTAGCAAAAGTTCAAGTTTCTGTCAGTCAGTATGTATAAAATCATTATTTCCCCTACTATATAAAACATCTATAGATAATAAAAGACCATCACAATATAGCAACATTCTGTAATTTTGCCTCATTTCTTTAAAACAATTATGCAAATTTTAACAACGAATATGCTAATAAACATAAATACAATGAGCTGGTTTTGGCTATTTTCAACTCTGCAACTAATCTGCAAAATATACATGAACTTTAGCCTGTGAGAATATTTAATTACTGATAATATTTTACACTATATGGACAAAAGTATTGGGACACCTGACTTTTCCAGCCGTATGTGGTTCTTTCCTAATCTGTTACCACAGAGTTGAAGGCACACAATTGTATCTGATGTCTTTGGATGCAGTAGCATGACATTTTCCCTTCTCTTGAACTAAGAGACCCAAACCTGTTCCAGCATGACAATGCTCTTGTGCACAAAGCCAGCTCCATGGGTTGGAGTGGAAGATCTCCAACCCTACTGAACACCTTTGGGATGAATTTTTCACGCTGATTGCACCCCCAGGCCTCCTCACCTCACCTACATCAGTACCTGATTTTACCAACACCCTTATGTCTGAATGAGGCACAAGCAAATTGGGACTAAATGTTGAACACGTTGCTCAAAAAACATCAATCTTATGGTCACGTGTCCACAAACCTTTGGAACTACAGTGTATACCTGCGATGTTCTTCATTAAATATTTGCATTTAATAATAAAAAATATTACAGCACAGTGAAATTATTTCTCCACAAATTCCAGCAATGTTAGGAAGCAGTGAAGATCGGATTTTAGTGACTCGGTTCTTTGAATCTAGTTCATCTACATAAACGAATCTTTTGTTGAGTCATGTAGTTCGGTTCCTGTGTAATGCACTGCATAACGTCTATGGGAGTCACGTGATTAAAGAACAAACGACTCGGACTATAATCTTCAGGAGTTAAACTACTCAATGATGTTTCCTGTATATAAACTACGGAGATTTTGCGATGTTTTGTTCATGTCCGGTAGAAAATAAACAAATTACTCGTTCTTATGAGTCAAATCAAAGACTCGTTTAAAATGAACAAATCACTCGTTCTTCTGAGTCAAATTGAAGACTCGTTTAAAATGAACGAATCACTCGTTTTTCTAAATCAAATTAAAGACTCGTTTAAAATGAACGAATCATTCGTTCGTCTGATTCAAATTAAAGACTCGTTTAAAATTAACAAATAACTCGTTCGTCTGAGTCAAATTAAAGACTCGTTTAAAATGAACGAATCACTCGTTCGTCTGAGTCAAATTAAAGACTCGTTTAAAATGAACGAATCATTCGTTCGTCTGAGTCAAATTAAAGACTCGTTAAAAATGAACGAATCACTCGTTCGTCTGAGTCAAATTAAAGACTCGTTTAAAATGAACGAATCATTCGTTCGTCTGAGTCAAATAAAAGACTCGTTTAAAATGAACGAATCATTCAAGAGATCTCCTGCTATACAACTATGACACTGAGCCCTGCGTAATTCCTTTGGGATGAATATTAGCACAAATCTCCAGAAGTAAACTCCAAAATGTAGTGGAACATCTTTCCAAAAAAGTGAAGGATATTATAAGATCATATAGAGACTAAATGTGGAACATGATGTCCTAAAAGCACATAATCTTATGAGCTGGTGTTTTTTAGGGTATTGGTCTGTAACATCACGCCCCCTAGTGGTCTGATCCTTATTCAGTGTGTTTCAATGATCTAATAGTTTTGATTTGATAAAACTCGAGTGCTGAAGCTGAAGTTCATGACGCTTATTCTTGAGCCAATCAGAAGTTCAGGACCGCTCTGTCTGATCTAATGTAATCTGCCCATTCTTTTAATGCACTTTCGTTTAGTTTTTAGAGTGAAACCAAACAGGATAAAAATACATGAAGAAAGTGTGTGGAAGTGTGGAAGCATCTGCACTACCTGATGGTCTTCAGGAGCAAGAGTCCTTAACGCCACTGTGAAGTCATGGCTGATTTTCCCAGCGCTGCATATTCCCCACCTGACCACCATGATGGCGAATATTGCACCATACACACACTCCTACTCACACTCCTATAGAGGCGTTTCCCAGTCCCTATATGGAGGATTTGACATTTATAAATAGGACCACAAGAGGGCGCCAAACTCATGTAGTATTGCTTCTGGTTTTGTTTGCAGCAGCGATTACAATGAGAAGCTCGTTTTGCAGTGAAATAACAGTGAATTTATACACAAAATTGTGAAAACAGATGTCTAAGCTTTAAACATTAAACATGACCCGATTATTAGCCTGACCTGCTAAATCTACAGTGCAGATATGCCCAAACTGGGGGGAGCCTGTGGTGACCCTTTGATTTGGCCACTTTGCAATGCCATTTGTGAGAAGAGTCATCCTGAAAATGAATGAATAAATAAAAACACAAATTAAAGCCTTAAAACCTAAACATAAATATTTAATATAACTTGCCTAGCTAGATACAACCAGCTTGAACCAGCATAAACAGCTATAATCAACCTGACCAAAAGATCTAGTCAACAAACTAGAACTAACCAAAATGGTAAGAATTAGTGCCACCTATAAATCCAAAAATGTTGTTTCAGAAACACCCTGAACAGTTACAACCTGCCTTCCCAGATAGTCATGGCCTGAAAAATTCCCCAGAATTTACCCATTATAACTAGTCTGACCAGTTACAGAACCTGCCTAATCAGATACAATCAGCCTTGACCCCCAAAACCAACCCCCCAAAAACATTTAAATTGACCAGCATGATGTACTTTAACCAGCCTGACCAGTGCATCCAGCTGGTATATGCAGTTTTAGGCTAGACCTAACATTAACATGACTAAAAGGATCATCAAAAACACAAAACCTGCAACCTTAGAACCAGCTTACCTAATTAGATCCAGTCTTCCCAGATAGAACTAGCCTTAAAGTGAACAATAACTTAAATAAAACCATTAACCCATTATAACTAGTCTGACCAGCTACATCCAACCATTCAGATAAAACCAGCTAGAAAGACCCAGGCTATTTGTTTTATATCTTACTACTGATATCTAATACACCTGCCTTCACTAACCAGTGAGCAGGACAGTGAGCAGGACAGGGAGCAGGACAGGGAGCAGGACAGTGAGCAGGACAGTGAACCGGACAGTGAGCAGGACAGTGAATCGGACAGTAAACAGGACAGTAAGCAGGACAGTGAGCAGGATAGTGAGCAGGACAGTGAGAAGGACAGTAAGCATGATAGTGAACCGGGCAGTGAGCAGGACAGTGAGCAGGACAGTGAATCGGACAGTAAACAGGACAGTAAGCAGGACAGTGAACTGGACAGTGAGCAGGACAGTGAGCAGGACAGTAAGCAGGACAGTGAACTGGACAGTGAGCAGGACAGTGAGCAGGATAGTAAGCAGGACAGTGAGCAGGACAGTGAGCAGGATAGTAAGCAGGATAGTGATCAGGATAGTGAGCAGGACAGTGAGCAGGACAGTGAACTGGACAGTGAGCAGGACAGTGAGCAGGACAGTGAGCAGGATAGTGAGCAGGACAGTGAGCAGGACAGTGAACTGGACAGTGAGCAGGACAGTGAGCAGGATAGTGAGCAGGACAGTGAGCAGGACAGTGAGCAGGATAGTGAGCAGGACAGTGAGCAGGACAGTGAGCAGGATAGTGAGCAGGATAGTGAGCAGGACAGTGAGCAGGACAGTGAGCAGGACAGTGAGCAGGATAGTGAGCAGGACAGTGAGCAGGACAGTGAGCAGGACAGTGTTGCGAACATCATACAATTTAGGAAGACTTGGGGAGATTTTAAATTAATGGAATTAATGGTTACCTGTACACAGCCCTGTTACTAACTTACTTACTGCTACAGTGTACATAGAATACATAAAGAGTTAAATCTGATTTAGCTGCTCTTTTTAAATGTTATATATAGAGTTTTTTTTTACCTTAAACAGGAGGGAATAGTCTTCATGCAATCAGTTCTAAATGTTCTTATACCAAGTACGATAATCTTCCGGCCTGTCAGCATCATTTATATCGTATGCAAGTGTTTAATTATAAATATAACAATGATAAGGATGTTAAAATTTGATAAAAGAGCTCTACAATAGCCTGATAGTGAATCAGACATTTATTACTGTGTAATGAGGTATTGTAGAGTATCTGAATATGACAGCTGAGGAATAAATAAGGGCAAGAAGACTCCCTCTTCCTGTCTGTTTCTATTTGGACTGTGATTAGATTAATCCATCAGTTTAAAAGCAAACAATAAATTGGGGCCTCCAGATCTTCTCTTAAAACCAGTTAATGCAGAATCTGGTCCATTCTTTATCATAAGTAAAGTAACTGTAAGCTGCTCTGTATAAGGGCATCTGCCAAATACTGTAAATGTGAATAAACTTATTTGTGAAGTTTATTAAAATGAATTGTTGTAACACCATTTTTATTTGGATTTCTAAATAGCATTTAAAGAAGACAGAGTCACCTACTGGACTTGTTATTTTATTAAGTATACAGTACACAGTTTATATTTACCAATTCTGTATTGTGTGATGATGATCGCCTCTTCAATCAGCCCGTTTTCCACACTGAACTGCATTTTGGCCTCATTAATAATTTACACATTTTCTCCAAAAAACATTTTTTAATTTATTTGTTTGTATTTTATTTCATAAATTATGTTGACATGCAGTAATAATATATTATTATCAATATAATATGTGAATATTTATGGTGATAAGACATGATCATCTATCTATATAACCCAAAAAAGTTTAAAATCTCCATGTAGGTGAATGAAAAATTCGTCCTATTTCTAAAAACTAAAGCACCGATAATGAAATAAATATTTATGATTTCTGCAGACTGAATATGAATGTTATATATTGTATATCTGAGTTATTTGGACTACTGTTAAATTATACTGATTATTTATTTTATTATAATTTTTTTTATTAAAAAAACCCTCCTCTAGGGAGCAGTGTTGAACCACAATATCGACTTTTTTAGAGTTGCTGAGACAGATTTCTTCCTCCTTCTTCTTGCTCCTTCTTCTTCTTTTTCTTCTTCTTTGTTTTCTGGTTATCTGTAGCTGTATATCTAATGAGCTATTCAGTTATTCAGATGACATTACATTCAGTTTGCATGATCACATGACACCAAAATGCAGAATCACATGACAGCAATTTGAGAGAAAAGCTTTAAATAAACCAGTGAACTAAAAATACAAAAATAAAGAAACAGACATTATACATGTATATGATACAAATAAAGTAAAATTGCTGAAAATTTTGCAGAGGTTTTTTCTGTTCCATTTTCTCATTTCTGATTGAGTGAAAGCTGCTTTTTGCTCATTAATAAACTTGTCTACATGTCATTTTAAGGTGTGTGTGTGTGTGTGTGTGTGTGTGTGTATGAGCGTTTGTTTAGGGGAGTGGCTCCATTAAATGACTCCTGGCTGACCTCTCTTTTGTACCACTTCTCCTGGAGAATGCTGGGAGCTGTGTGCTGTTGTCATCACGACAAGGTACCAGCTGGCCAATTTGCATGCAAATGTATGCAAATCTCGCGTCTGTACCGCACAACCTGGTTGCTATGGGAACATCCGGTTTCTTGCGTTGCCACGAAATCCGACTGTTTAAACGGAAATTCTTTGTAGAAGCGATAGGGACGATAAGGGCAATATATTTACAGAATATGACGGTTATTGTCTGGTTACTTCTCATGACATGACATGACACATGTGTGTGTGTTTGTTTGGGTGTACGTAACTATTATGTTACTAGTAAATGACACCAAACCCTGATGCTCTTTAGAAACCACAATCCTTTGCTAAATAACAACAATGTTCCCCAGGTCTTTAGCAAGGATCTAGAGCTACTGAAGGTAAATGTACTATAAGTATAACTTAAAGTACTCTGAGTACCCAATACTGTATTCTATCCACCAAATGAAATCCAGCCAATAATACAAATCTTTTCTATGAATGCCAACTGATTTTTTACTGCCTCCTGAATGTATTGATTTTAAACTAAAAAGCTTTTTCACACGTATCATGTATTAGTCTGAATCAGTGCAAAATAGGTACTTTTTCGAATGTTTTGAAAGTTTCACATTTTAAAAGCTATTGGGTTTAGTTAATTATATAAGCCGAATGAAAAATTTTTGGCTTCAGGGCATGCAGTGCTGCAAACATACTCATAATTGTGTGAATGCAATAGAAAAAAAAGATAAAAATAAAAAACCTCTACAAATTAGAATCCCAAAACTCAGTAGATGACAAAGAATTGAAGAATACTGAGTTGGTATAAATAAATGACTGCATATAATAACTATTCTGAAACATTTGGTGTGTCATTTCCATGGATAATTAATGAAACTATAGCTATACAGGGTGGAACTAGAAGTTGGCAACCCTGGAACGTCTTCAATTGTTTTGAACCATGGTGACCGTCGGACACATCAAGACCCAGCAACCATACTCAATGGAACCCATGCAGTTTGTGTATCGTTCAAACTGTTCCATGATCGATGCCATCGCCAGCCATCGCCAGCCATCGCCAGACCCTCCATCTCCATCTCCAATTCTTGTCTTTAAATAACTGGTTATTGTATGTTCTAAAATGCTTTCCCGCTCATCCCGGGTGTATATAGTTGTTATTGTAGCCTTCTTGTCAACACAAACCAATCTGGCCATTCATCTCAGAAGTTTTTCCTGCATACACAACAACAACCCCTCACTTTTTTTTTTATCTTTCCACACCATTTCCATGCAAACCCTAGAGACTGTTGTGTGTGAAAACTTCCCAACAGTTTCTGAAATCTATAGGTTTTCATTCAGATTTAATTTATGTGAAAATGAACTTGTGTGTGATTCGACACATTGCTCTGTTGCCACGTAATTGGCTGCCTGGATAATTGCATGAATAAGCAGGTGTCCTATTAAAGTGGCGGGTGAGTGTTCATTTGCGGACGAGCCTGAGTGTACCGATGCAATCTGGTTGAGTGGTGACAAAAATAGAGCTGAAGGAATCGATGAGCATGGGCAAATGGGTTGCTGTTTTTAATACTTACTATCATGAATAGTATCTCGTACCTGCATAATCTTGTGAGATTTACTTTACTGTACACCTTGTTGTCTTGTGTGAATGATGAGGTTATACATCATTTAGCATCTCTCTCTCTCTCTCTCTCTCTCTCTCTCTCTCTCCTCTCTCTCTGCAAGCTTCCTTTTATTAAAACTGCATGCTCGGTCACTATCTGTGTTCCTTTGTCAGAGTGAGATGAGCTAAACCGTTGCGCTACGTGACCTGTCACTGGGCTTACTATAATGCTGCCATGACCATGAGTGTGAAGGTAGCTAATCTTTGTCTCACACACACACACACACACACACACACACACACACACACACACACACACACACACACATTTGTCTTATTATCCTTCCAAGGACCTTCCAGTGGCATAATTATTGATGCAGGTAATTACTGCTATGCTACACCAAAACCCTAGCCTTAACCTCAGGAAGCAAAAGAGGGAAACTTTTAGTTGTCGTTGTCATTGTTGTTGTTGTTGTTGTTGTTGTTGTTGTGGTTTTATATAAAGTTAAGTATTTTCAAGAAGTTTTCCAAGAGATATTTCAAGAGATAAAAAGTATTATATTAAAATCTCTGATATAAAGCAAAGCTAATGGAGCTC
>MU551594.1:1451493-1453993 GCA_024362625.1 Silurus asotus | reverse complement strand
AGAGAAAAAAACATACAAAATTGTTTGCAGGTTGCAACCGTAATTAGAAATATATTGCTGGAGTGATTCAGAAAAGAAATGATTCTTTTTTTTAATTATGGTATTCACTTTTTTTCTATTAAAGTGAATCAGCTCATGAATGTGAAGAGGTAAAGGCAGATGCAAATGCAGATGTTTATTCCTTGTGTATGCTTTAAAACACACTCCAAGGAAACAAAATCACTAACAAGGCAAAGAAAAGACACCTACGGCACAAGCAACTACAACAGACGAGAGACAGAGTGTGTTTGGTGAAGTGAAGTTGTAATTAGGAGTGAACATGAAAGAGGTGTTTCTGTAATCAGTGACATGTGACAAACAAGGAAGTGGAAAGACTGTTAAACAATATAGGCCCTAGACTTAATCCTGGTGTAATGAATGAGTCGGATTCAACTCGCAATTGTTCAGTGTAGTAATTTTCGTATGTAACAAAATCTAATTCCGATTAGAAGGTTGTAAGTTTAAATCTCAGCACCACCCGGGTACTGATTTGCTGTTGAGCAAAACCCTTAACCATCAGCTGTTCAGTTGTATAAATGAATCACTCAGGATGAAGCCACCTGCCAAAATGTCATAAATATAAATGTAAAAGAGGCGATTTGGTGATTTTTTTTTTTTTTTACTTTTTTTTTGCAAATAAACAATAGGAACATGCATGTGACTAGGTATTTCCAAACTTTTGATAAGCACTTTATATTATATCATAGCTAAACCTAAAAATTATACGTATTCGAAGTAACTTAAGATTTTTAAGTAAGTAATCACCAAACTCTATTCAAGAATGCAATATTGTTAATTATTGGTTTTAAATGCATGTTACATGTTTATAGGTATAAATGTTGACTGTATAATGAGTGTAAGCATTCTCTGTTTCCAAGAAAGCACTTTATTTATCTACGTTTACACACTATCACCTTTAAAATACTTGCACAGTAATAACTGCCACTTCTGGAATGTTTCCTGGAAATCTTCTTTACAAAGCGTGTCAAGCACCTTCTACTTCTACCATCTCCACAATGGTGTTTAAACATTTGAGATGGATTTTCTTCTTCGGGAAGAGGGCAAAGTCCAC
Organism: Silurus asotus; assembly: GCA_024362625.1. NCBI lineage: Eukaryota > Metazoa > Chordata > Actinopteri > Siluriformes > Siluridae > Silurus > Silurus asotus. The sequence goes on along the minus strand of MU551594.1, from coordinate 1,452,882 downwards.
AGGAGATCATGTGGATTGCTCTCCAATAATCACTATGCACAAGTTGCCGAAGGATACCACATTTTTGGGCTCATTGGAGGTTTTCCTGATCTCTCTTCATCTTACAATGATGTTCTTCCGCTCTTAAAACACACTTGCCAGTCAAAACACATCAAATCGCTTGTTGCAGCTTGTTTCTCCTCTCCTCTCCTCTCCTCTCCTCACCTCTCCTCACCTCTCCTCTCCTATAATTTCTCCTCTCCTCTCCTATAATTTCTCCTCTCCTTTCTCTCCTCTCCTATCATTCCTCCTCTCCTCTCCTCTTCTCTCTTCTCCTATCATTTCTCCTCTTCTCTCCTCTAACGTCTCCTCTCCTCTCCTCTCCTCTTATATCATTCTTCTTTTCTCTACTATCCTTTCATTTCTCCTCTCCTCTCCTCTTCTTCCCTCTCCTCTCCTTTCCTCTTCTCTCTTCTCCTATCATTTCTCCTCTCCTCTTCTGTCCTGTCCTCTAATGTCTCCTCTCCTCTCCTCTCATATAATTTTTCTTTTCTCTACTATCATTTCTCCTCTACCTTCCTCTACCCTCCTCTCCTCTCCTCTCCTCTCCTCTCCTCTCATCTCATCTCATCTCCTCTCCTCTACTCTCCTCTTATTGTTTATCTCCTCTCATTTTCTTCTACTCTCCTCACTTCCCCTCTCATTCTTCTCAACTCTTTTCTAATTTCTTTCTTTCTTTCTTTCTTTCTTTCTTTCTTTCTTTCTTTCTTTCTTTCTTTCTTTCTTTCTCTTTTTTTTTCTTCTTACTCTCCACTTTCCCCTCTCCCGTTCGTCACCCCTCTTCTTCTCTCCTATCCTCTCATTTTCTTCTACTCTCCTCACTTCCCCTCTCATTCTTCTCAACTCTTTTCTAATTTCTTTCTTTCTTTCTTTCTTTCTTTCTTTCTTTCTTTCTTTCTTTCTTTCTTTCTTTCTTTCTTTCTTTCTTTCTCTTTTTTTTCTTCTTACTCTCCACTTTCCCCTCTCCCGTTCGTCACCCCTCTTCTTCTTTCCTATCATTTGTTCTCCTTTCTTTCCCTCTTTCTTTAATTTCTTCACTTTTTTTCTCTTCCTTGTATTCTCTTCTCTCCTCTATTTTAATCTCCCATGACCTCCTCTCCTTTTTCTGTGTTTTTCTCCCTCCTCTACAGTTGATTCAATACTCTTCTGTGCTTCTATGTTTTGTCTTTAGCTGAAAACAAATTTTGACTCTACAGTATCGGAGATCCAAATAAAGAGATCCTTTAAGTGTCACATCTGTGGTCACACATCTATCAGTGAGAAACACATCCTAAAACACAAATATACACAGATACAGAGAGAGAGAGAGAGAGAGAGAGAGAGAGAGAGAGAGAGAGAGAGAGAGAGAAA
>MU551594.1:1414085-1451484 GCA_024362625.1 Silurus asotus | reverse complement strand
GAGAGAGAGAGAGAGAGAGAGAGAGAGAGGGAAAGAAAATCATCCTGTCTCATCTGGTGTCAAACACTAGACTTCAAATAACACTTCCGATAATAAATTATTCGTCACTGAGACAGGACATTCAATCAAAGATTTATATTCCTTTATATTCAGATGGTGTTGTTTTTTCATCTCTGTATAATCTAACAAGCAGAACATGCTATCATGCACTCTGTTACAGAACTCGCCAAAGATCTTGTTATAATATTCTCATTCTGTATGACAAATAGTAACCTAATAAAACTGCGTAATCGCAGAAAATCGCTGGTAAGACATTAATCATTAGCTAAATAGGGTGAAAAAAAAAATAAAATGTGCTTGAACCAGTGACAGACATACATAATATGGTCAAAAGTATTGGGACACCTCATTTTTGTGCTTCTTTGCCAAATTCTTACCACACAATTGTGTAGGATGTCTTGGAATGCAGAAAACTTTCCCTTCACTTCTACTAGGAGAATCAAACTTGTTCCAGCATGACAATGCTCATGTGATCGTAGAAGATATGGTTTCCATAGGGTGGAGTTTCTGTGGCAAGAAAAAACTCCCTAAGATGGCATGTGGAAGAAACCTTAAGAGGAATCGGATTTAAAAGTGAACCCATCCTCATCTGGCTGACACCAAATGCCATTTAACACCTTTGAGATGAATTGGAATGTTGAACAAACCCCAGGCCTCCTCACCTCATCTACATCAGTACTTGACTTTAATATCACCCTTGTGGCTGAATGAGCACAAATCTCCAGAATAACCTTCCAAGATCTAGTGGAACATCTTCCCAGAAGAATGAAATTTATTGAAAAAGAAAATGTGGACAAAATGTGGAAAAGGATGCTCAATAAAATAAATCTTATGGTCAGGTGTTCACAATCTTTTGTCTATAGAGTCTCTTCTTCTTCTTCTTTCAGCTTCTAACATTAGGGGTCACCACAGCAGGTTATCCATCCCCAAACCCCCCCCACCTCCGTCTAGCTACACTGTCCCCTGCCAACACCTTACACTCTCTAATCTCCTTCATGTTTCATACCCCTCATAGAACATAGTCCACCTGTGTACACCTTCCCCACTCTTATACGTCACCCCATGATCCTCCTTGTTCATAAAATAAGTATTCACCACTGCCATTTCCATCCTTTTAGCGAAATCTATCATCATCTGCCTTTATTGAATATTTATGTATGGGATTAAGATAAACATAAAACATGATTATGTTTTTAGGTTACATTTATTTTTACTATATACAATTGGCTTTTCATTTTCATTTCTTAAATGAGTTCGGAGACCTGCTATTCACTATGTCCCAACAAAAGCCAATCTATTGCTCCATGTGTGGCAGGGAGTTAATAGCTAAGAGAGAATAAGTGTTTGATTTGGTCCTAATGAAACAGTTCACACATACACATGCGAAAAAATTGATCTGAAGATAGACTTTAGGCACTGCAGCCTCTGCGATTAATGATTTGTAGCATTTTTTTTCCCCCTGTCCCGAGCGTTGGTTTAACGTTGGTCAGTCGTCTAACAGAGCCGCCTCTCTCCATTTCTCAGGCCACGGATGATGCATTCCATTGTGGCATCGCACTCATTGAGATCAATGGACGTTCTCATCTCTGTCTCTCGCTTTCAACTGATAAAAAGGAAGGAAAGTAGAGAGATAGTCCTGCCGATAGAGATGGATCGCCGTGTCCTTAGACGCTCTGCCATCTTCTCGTGTGACTCACCGAGCTCGGGCTCTGTTTTTTTTTTGTTTTTATCCTTTCATTCGAAATGTTAAAAGAGACCTTGAAAGGAATTCAAAAAGTACCACTTATTCTTGAAAGAAAATGTATGGGCCTTTAAAGAAATCGGTCAAGTCTATTTATTTCCACTTTCATTATAAGGTTCCACATAAGACAACTGCTCTTTTGTAAAAAAAAAATAAACTGTGTCCAAAATAATATATAAACTACTTCTATGTATAGAGTCAGGCAGTTTTTCCTACTCACAGCTAAATTATTTAAAAGACTATTCCTGCGAGATGATCACGACTTCATAAAACATGCTCTGTTTTACACCATAGACAAAACCTTACAGCAGAAAGTTGATCTCCAACCTGTTTATTTTCACTCTGCATGCGTGTAAATAGAAGGAAATTGTGTACATGTCACCTCCCTTGAACTGAATTATACACACTCCGATTGCAGAAGACAGATTTTAGATTCTATTCTTATATAGAATTAAACTAACTAATGAGGTTAATTGTGCGGTTCACACTGTCTTTCTCAAGAGACAAATAAGATACTCGAAAGTGCAAAACTGAAAAGCAAACATTTTAAAGGGCAACCATGACATTTCTTTTGGTTGCTCCACAGTCCATAATAGTTCCCTACTTTTACATCAGGTCCCATCTCACACTTCTTCTTACTGGTTTCTATATTGTCAGGTCACAACACACATTTCACAACACCAAAGATGGCTGCCACAGACTTAAATCTTACTCCACTCAGTCCCCCAGTTTGTGCCATTACTTCACTATATACAGTACAGGTCATCCCAGACTTACAGAGATGCATTCCATCGCAACTTGAGAATGTTGTCGAGACATGGCCTTGCCTACCCAGACGTCTTAAAGAATAGTGATTTGTATCGGCTAATGTACTTGAATTTATTGATAATTTAAGAAATTACAGTACATAATAAACAGAACAGTGCAATGTACAGTACCGTATTGTATAAACTATAGAGTATATATGTACGTTGCAGTGGGAACGTGGTTCACAAGTGGAGGGTGGAGCATATGCTGCTACATTTTAAATATTTTTACAATTTTGTCATATCGCTACCCTCATTATAAGAAAAATTGTAAGTTGAACCATTGCAACTCAGGGACAAGAGCCTTTCATCCAGTGTAATATTGCTGTATTCACTCAATTGTTCTTGAACCTCTGTTTACACCAAACCTTGACATTCCATTTGCCAATTGACCGTGAACTGTTTTTGCCTGTTCTTGCATTCTTTATTATTTTTTTTACCCCGCTTATCCTCTTTGATGACTGCTTGTCCATTGCCATTATTTCTGCTTTGAATTGGATTGCGGCAGTGTTTTTTATTAAAACTGTATTGAAATTTTAACTGCATTTGCTCATTAGGCCTGCCTTTACATGACAACTGTGTATAAAAACCCAGAATGTAAAGGAAAGGAAGAGAAAAAGCATTGGTACAAAAACTAGAATCTAGTTTGGCCTTGTGAATGCCTGTGAGGCATGCTATTACTTATGTTTTTGAAACAACTATTGAACAATTAAAAGGTTAAAGCACATCAACAATTATACGTTTTTCTTTGTTAATCAGTTTATGAGTTATCTTATAAAAATCTTTCTTTCGGCGTCTCCCATTAGGGGTCGCCAGAGGGGATCATCCGCATGTTTGATTTGGCACATGTTTTTACGCTGGATGCCCTTCCTAAAGCAACCCTCCCCAATTATCCGGGCTTGGGACCGGCACTAAGGCTTGTGCAACCCTAATGACTGGGGTTGGTTCCCTGCCCGGGGATCGGACACGGGCCGCAGCGGTGAGAGCGTCTCATCCTAACCACTAGACCAACAGGGAACTGTTACTATAGAAACAAAAACTATTCAAATGAAATCCTCAATATAAACCTATAGAAACAGCTACTGATGAATCAGAATTGAATCTTGAGAAACAAGTCATGTATAAGACCAATTTATTCATTACCTGTAAATAATGAACCAATTTAAAATGTATATTTTTCTAACTATTAGTTGAGTCTGATAGGATAACTTGGAGAGTTTTAAGAGTCTGGCTGTGGTGTAGTCAGAGTCAGGACAATATTTTAGTAGCACCATTAATCTCTTTGTCCTGAGCTTGACTTTTGTCTTTTATAATCCACAGAATGAAGGTAGCAGGCTGTTAACCTGCTTTTGGCCGGTGTCACTGACTCATATGCCAACGCTGTCCCAGGAGCTTGAACGTTGTGGGTGATAATACGGCATAATCATGCATGCGGAAATCTACTTCAGGCTTACAAAGAGCATTTGCTAGAGTGGCAGATGTTAGGAGGCTTTTGGTGGCAGGATTTCATGGTGAGCTGAGAGCTCTAATATGGGTGTGTGATGTTTCTGAATTCGAGAGCGCACTACTGTGACACCTGTCAAAATATAACAAATGCACTGACCACAGCGTGACACGCATTTAGAAAAAACACGCCTGCAAGGATGCTCCAGCTTTCTAAGCACGTGTCGTGTTTCACTTTTCAAGCATAAGTCTGCTGCAACAGAGACATGCTATCTATTGTTCCTTTTATAGGGTGCCATTACTTTTGAATGAATAAAATGGCTAGTCTTGTTGGTTTGGAATTAGAGATTGAAACAATGTGATTTGTATAAAAAGTTGCAACTCTTTACCAATCATGGATATGATTTGCAGTCGAGGTTTAAATGAATGAACTTGAGTGCTCTTGTGGAATATGAATCATTTTTGGGTTATCATGAATATATAATGTGTTGTGTAAATGCTACCATAAGCAGTTTGCAAGCAAATCTGTTAATATCCAGTTCAATAAATGCAACCCGATGGCTGTATTTCTCTTCATGAACTCGTGTTATTGTAATACATTTTTGCATTCAGATGTAGAGATACTCAAATTCTTTTGTCATCATGAAGTGAAATCATTTGGATGAATTGCATTTAATAATTTATGTATAGTATTAAGTATGTGCAGAGGTCCTGTACACATTTCAAAAAGGATTAATCTTCATAAAAAGTGATTTTTACATCAAATCGAACTGCCTATGATAATGATAACTCAGGTTGTGTTTGATATAAAGCCCTCAATACCAAAAATGTCCGACCATTTCTATAAATAACCTGATAATATGCATCATCCCAACTCATATCCTTCCTGGAATCCTTCCTGTTTTCCTTTGATTTATTAATAGATGTCAGGAGACGTGCAAATATTTAATCGCACACATCAACCGCAGAAACCGCGTATTTTATTCATTTGCATTTCTGCCCTTTAGCTCAGATATTCTCAGCTTTGCACTAACAAGGCCAAAGAGTCCACGGGAAAGTGAGCTCTCTATCAGGACACGACACCCAACCTTTAATATACAACTGTATATTAGACTTGGATCTGGAGGCTTGCGATTGTTTGAGCGCACAAAGCTGTTAAAGCTGCTTCTGGGATAAAACCGAGTTTTACAAGCAAGAAGGAATCGCTTACGAGCATGCACATGAGCAAGCACACACAGACACAACGCAATTCAGGATTGTGAGTGTTCACTGCTAAAAGTATTGGAACGACAAGACAGTCACCCCCCCCGAAAATATCAAATAAATTAAATAAAAAATACTAATAATTACAATTGACCTTGCCATTCCAATCATTTTTAAGGGGCACAGTCAGGGAACCAACCCCAGCCACTCTTAGTGCTGGTCCCAAGCCCGGATAAATGGGGAGGGTTGCGTTAGGAAGGGCATCCAGCGTAAGAAAGTTTACAGTATATATTATATTTACTGTGTTAATAGCCATATACATTGGACAGTTTTTATCAGGATAAACTTTAGAATCCACATCCACATACAGATATACAGGAACACGTTTTTTAAAGAAAGTTGCAAAAAAAAGAATCTGAAATAGTTATGTTATTATCCTTGAAATTTGGTAAGTTTTAAAAAAATGCCCACACACTAGGAATGGTACAATTAGCTGATTCGCATCGGTTTTAAAAAGTGTGCGTCGGATACAGGTTGGCGTTTGTATCGCAATGCATAATTTTGAACATATTTATCACCAAAAAATAATTTCTTCATATATAATTACAAGTAGAAGTACTATACTTTTATTATTTTTAAAGCGACCAATATTTTGAGAAACATTTAATATGTAGATTGATTTGTCTTCACTAAACAGTTTCTCAAGTGCCTTCTTTCTGCACCACTGCTTCTCCGTGAATGACGTATCACCAGGAGACCGAGGCGTGTCCTGAGAGTTACATAGAATATAGATTAACATGGCAGATTTAAAGCTGCATTTTCCTGGAGCAGGAAAAGAACGTCTGGTTTTATTTCATATATTTTTCCCTCTCTTTTTTTGCACATCCTATTGTAAAAGGGTCATGCACTCGAAAGTCAAAAGACACTTAAATAAATGTATGATTTGCTGTCTGTTTAAAGCAAAAAAAAAAAAAAACATTTTAGCTTATTTGTTTTTTATATATTGAAAAAAAAAAAAAAAAAGGAAGTGCACTATCTATACCATATTGAATTGCTTAGAATCCATATTTTTTCTTTTGCATCGCATTGCACCGAATCGTGTTGAATTAAATCTTAATCGGATCGCACTGCATGGTAATAGGGGTGAATCGCATCGCTTTGGTAGCTGCTTCATATGTAGCTTTAATGTATTGTATCGTTGGCTATGCATCGAGATGCAAATCGCATCGGAATCAGTTATGCAGATCCACATCTCTACCACAGACAGTCAGCTCATTGTCACAAGAACAGAACCCTCGGTAATTATAAGTGACGATCTAAAACAAAGGCATTTCATTTTGAACGAGCCAGTGCGACTGTAGAGGAAGGTTAGCTGAAGGGGGAGTTCTAATTAACCAGACAGCAGAGTGCTCTCAGGGGCAGAGTTAGGGACACTTCCACTTTGCTTTCACCAGCTGCCAGTGCCGTAACCTAAACTGTGCACATCTTATGTCACAAAAGTGTGTTTGTGTGTTGTTGTGTGTGTTTGTGTGTCTGTGTGTATATGTGTGTATGTTCGTAGAAGGTATGAATGAGCAGAATTTGAAGAAAAATGGAAGAAATTGGAGAATAAGGATTGCATTACAATGAGAATGAACTGAATACTAGTACAGGATGTGACAGAAAGAGTCACTAGGCCATCCCCAGATACTCGAGTGTATGAGTGTCTGCGCAAGAACTCGGATTTGTCATTGTTAATTCTTATGTTCTGATTACTACTCAATACTTTTTTATTCTTTACATTTTCAAGCACAATTATTCAAAATTTGTTCTAAATTTTAAAATCTAAAATTGCTCTGTGCTGGTGCATTTCAATTCAATTCACTTTCACAACACAACTTTACAGGAATGGCGAATGGCTGCTTCAAGAAAAACATCTTAATTGCTAAATACATTATATAGACATGAGTCTTATAAGCACATATAAGATTTATATGTGCTTTTTGAACATCCCATTCCACATTTTGGGCCCATTTGGTGTTATATTTACCTCCACTCTTCTAGGAAGATGTTCCAGTGTGGTGTTTTGGTTTGTGTGTGATGTTTTGGAGTGTGCTTAAGGAAATTTGTGCTCATTCCAATTAACATTCCAATTCATCCCAAAGGTGTTCAGTAGGGTTGATTTCAGAGCTCAATAGCAGATCTTTAACTCCAAACCTGTAAACCTGGCTTTGTGCACAGGGCATTGCCAGGCTGAAACATGTTTGGGTCTCATAGTTCAAGTGAATGGAAAATTTTCAATTGCATCTACTCCTTTATATCATGATTCGATACAATTGTGTGCCTCCAACTTTGTGGTAGCAATTTGGGAAAGAACCACATATAGTTGGAAAAGTCAGGTGTCCCAATACTTTTTTTCCATACAGTGTATCTTATATTTCAGTAAACAAACATTATAAGGAGATTATTCACTATATATGAATACATTAATATCTTATAATCCAAAATATTATATACTTTTTTTTTAACTCATTCGATTAGCATAAGTCACTTCAATGGAAAAAGAACGACACTGTAATACAATATTAATGTTTATTTGATACCTTTTAATAATATCCAGTTTGTGTGCTTATTATAAGTCCATTTCTTTTATTCCACTCTGTAAATGCGTCCATCCGTGAAGTGTGCCACAGACGACAGGTGCTGCTACCTTGTGGATAGGTGTGTGGACATCATAATGTCCTCAAAATGTCTGCAATTGTTATGTCCCACAACACCTGTACATAATACTTATTGCTATTTCCCATAGTCTTTGAAGTAAAACAAACGAAAAAAAAAAATAAAAATACAAAGTATTAGATTTATATATGCTAACTGGACATTTGAAAAAAGTGACATGAGAAATGGCAAATTTTCCCTCATTTCAGATTATACAACGCTTACAATACATCTCTGAGGAAATAACCAGCAATGACACACACACACACACTCCAAACACCGAAACAAATGTGTCATGATCGTTAAACCAATGTAAAACCAACGCAGAAAAAATAAATAGGTCCAATGTAAATATACATGTATATACCGTATCGAAATCTGTTTACATAAATATAATACATCAATCGACTTCATGTAAGTGACATAGGTCTGAAAAACCGATGCTAAGGAAAGTGTCTCAGAAAGAACGAGCCCTAATTTGCTCCCTGTCAAAACCATCCGAAGCACAGGATAAGATTCAGGGGAGTCTTTGTAAGTTCACACTCCTTTCACAGGATTAAACATTGCTCACACGCGCACACGCACACACACACACACACACACACACACACACACTAGCACTCTTTCAGGCTGCCTATAAGCAGATCATCATTAAAACGACTTGATCTTTTAATCTCTAAGTCAGAAATACAGAAGGCCTACACAGTCAAATTGCAAATGCCATCTAACAGAGAAAATTTAAATTCAAATCAGGTCTATAAGGAAAAATCTGAAAGAAGTTAACATCTATAGTCTTTTCAAGAACAGAAATGTTTGCTAGGGACATTTGAGATCCATTTGTCTTTTAACAAAATGCAGAACTTCCATCAGTCTGACATGTTGTCCATCTGAAAGCCATATTTATCTTAAGCAATTGCTATATCATGGTTAAGGTCATGATGGATGTGAAGACCCCTTCATGGAACAGGAGATCTCTGGATAGGAGGCCAGTCCTTCGCAGAGGAACATGCATACACTCATTACAACAGCGTTTTAACAAATCCAATCCAAGACTACAGGAGAAAACCAGAAAACCCAGAAGAAACTTGAAATACATACAATGTGTAAGATTCGACAACCTGGCACCCAGTGTTAAGGGAATATACTCTGGACCACGTCCAGAAGATGACTTTTAGATGAAAGCAAACAAACTTTCCATCCACAAAATAAATTATTTAAAAAAAAAGCATGAGGGTTAATAATCTAATCCAAACTAAACCTCTTATTTGGGTGCATACCGGAGTAATGAAAATATTTATTACCAGAAATATTATATATTAATATTTTATCATTATGATAATTATGCCTATAATACCAATAAGATTCACCTCAGCCAAAAAAGTATGGTTATTGATTGACTTTGGAAATGTTCCCAAAGTTTAGTCAACATACTTAGTTTTTTCTATTAAAACCATTATTAATAACAAATTAGCTGTTTTGTGGGTGAAAAGAATCCAAATTTCAAAGAAACAACAAAATCAGAAAAGTGCTTCACAAAAACGGTAAAAAAAAAAAAAAACTGAAATTGAAAAAAGAAGGTAGCAAAAATGCCATGACATGATTTGGATTAAGTTGACGCAGATATAAAAGATGTCATAGCCTGACTGCTCACAGTGACTGAGTTTCAAGAACCAAAACTCTTTTGGCCTTCAGATCAAGGCCATAGTGGCAGCCACGCTTGACTGAGAGCATTTCAGCACCAGTGCTTTTAACATTTTGGGCCGAAAACTCTGTCCCTAGAATTGATGGACCATAAGACCACAGTTCTGCATGGGTGTTCCTAAAAAAAAAAAAAAGCATAATTGGTTAGAGTTAAAGTACAAATAATGAAGAAAACTAATCTGAGGACATGCCTTGAAAACATCCTTCAGATCGACGTCAACAGAGTTATGCAGTCCCTGCTTTCCCTGTTCCCCTGAAGCAATTTCAATCTCAAATACATCCTTTCTTACACCTGGTGACACAAATATGCATGTGCGTCACCATGTTTCTGCCAGTCATCTCTCAAAATGAATATGACTCCATAAATAAGTTACGATGGAGCCAGTCACGAAAAACACACCGCATCTTGTACAAACCCCTCGCCTCAGACCTGTTAGTGTGAAACCTAATCCTCAATCACTGCGAACGATTTCATTACCACCTGCACCAACGCTTTACGAGCGCTTCCTCATGGCTCAGCAACACGGCATAAAAGTGAACGGAGCATGACTGAGATTGGGTGCCAAAATTGGGAGCACTCCCAATTGGAATCGGTACACGCTGTGTTATTAAAACTACCACAAATCAAAAAAAAAATGGATGATACCAGATGGATTGTCTCCAGGTTGCATTTCTTGAAAGAGCAGATGTATATGCATAGATGTGCAGTTTATATTGCTGAAATTACACTCTGTTTTTGGATACAAAATTCTGTCTTTAGTTTAAAATTGGAGAGGATTGCCAGGATAGGTTAAGGTTTAACCTTCAGACGTCAATGCGTGAAGATGCTGTGATTTGTTCAGCTGTTTAACCCTGTACAAGGTTTTCCTTTTGTAAAACAAACAACCCAAAGAAGCTTTGAGTAACCTTTTTTATTTGTGTGGTGGAAAATAAATAAAAGGGAAATTTAGCTCCTTGCTGGATACCTTAATAACACCATTCAAGATCATGGGTGGATTTGAGGGAGAAGGTATTTCAGGGGTGAAGGTGTTTAATTTTGGAGTTCAAACTGTAGCACCACCAAGTTGCCTTTGCTGAGCCCTTAATCAAGGGCCTAAACCCTCAACTACGTATAACTGGTGTTTGGGGTTCAATATTTTTCAAATTTTCCTGCATTTTTTTCTGCTTCTTAATTAACATAATGTCTCATTACTTACAAACAACAAACTAGCTAGCCAGCTATAGTTACCTGTTCCCTGTTCTATGGAAGAAGTAGTGATTTTCCTTCCATAAATTACTCACAATCGCCCAAAAATGCTATATTCTGCTCAACCTTGATGAAAAACTGTCCCATCATCTCTATTAACACATATTCTGTTAGAAAACACTCTTTCTGTCATCTTATACAACAAAGTGTTTTGCTGTGGAGTGGGAGCTCAGAGTTTAAGGTGTTAGGCTATTGATCGGAAGGTTGGGAGTTCAGTCCCTGTTTTCGACAAGTTGCCACTTTTGGGGCCCTGAGCAAGGCCCTTAACCCTCTGTGCTCCAGGGGTGCTGTATCATAGCTGACCCTATGCTCTGTCCCCAGTTTCAGAACAAAATAAATTTCCCTTGTGCTGTAAGGTATTTTTGACAAATGAAAGCTATTCTATAACAACACAAGAATCGAAGTAAAAGAAGGTAGAATATTAGAACCCATGAGGAACCCTTTTTTCTCTGAGAGTTTATATCTAATAGAGTTCCTTTTAGAGCAAAGAGCTGAAGTGAGCAACTTTGCATCAACGGGACTGGAAAATGTAAACAGAAGTCAAAACTAAAGTAACTCTGATCTGTTCGGTTATACAGCAGGTATGTTGCTATGTGATTATTACAGATTTAAAACCAATTCTCAAAATTAGACCCCAAAATTCAAGTAGTGCATGCTAAAAGTCAGTCATTTGAAGATTGACTAAGGGGCTTTGGCTGTGTACGATTCCATCTCCACTAACCATGCATCATGTGTAAGAGTGACTGATTCATATAAGCTGAGAGGTGTAAGCCAAGATGAGCCAAGGCCAGAGTGACAGCCATGCTTGATTGACAGCTTCAGGCTGGCGTTATTGATGAACTGCAGTCCTTGTCTCTGCTAATGATCAGGTTTCTCGGTTGGGTCAGTCTACCCTCTAATCAATCAATCTCATACACTCTCCTTCTTTTGCGGTTTTTCTTCCTCTTTTTCTCTCTTTCTCTCTCTTCTACCACAGTCTTTCTGGATTTGACCTCTCCACTGCCATCGACCAAAAGTTAAGCACTAAGCTTTTTCTTGCTTTCTGAACAACAAAAAAAACATCTCCTTTTTGGTCTCAAAACCTTCCAAAGCTGTGTCCAATAATGCAATCAATAGCCAGCCTCCTCAGGATATTTTCTTTTTCTACAAGTGCTCAGAAACAATCATAACTTGCAGTGAAGTTGCCTCAGAAGACCTTCCTGGAACACACTTCATCCTGAACGGCCCACAGGGGGCCTCGTCTACATGTCACACCTTGGGCAGTCTGTCGCTACACATCACCGCCTCGATGCATCAGTGTCTTGTTGCATTTGTGCCCCCCTCAATGCGAACGTCTCAAGCCTTTCAAAAGTTGCAAGATTTCCTCAACTTGTTAACTTTACTCGGGTCAGGGTTTCTCAGGTGGGGATACAGTTTTTTTCCTCAGGTGGGTACATTATTTATTTCCGTCTGTCTTTGCCCTTTGAAAGGCAGAAAGCTGACAGCAAATGTTTCTCATCAACATCAGTGTTTTCTCTCAAAGAGGAAATAAACTGTCTCACCTGGCCAGCACATACTATCATCTGTCAGTAAACCTATTAGCAAGAAGACAGATGAAAAACAAATCTTTTTTCTTTTTTTAACATTTGTCTGACAGTAACATCTACTAGTGGATCAGATCACTAATTGAATGCAACATGGTTTTTATGTACTCCATGGGTTAGATCGCAGTTAAGAGGCTTGCTGGCAATTTTACCTCAGTCAAGCTTTCATTATGTTAGCAAAGATGCACGTGTTTACTGAGGACAAGCTTAGGAATTGGAAATATTTTTCTTACGACATGTAAATGCAACACTGAATATCCAAAAACCAAAGATCTAAAACTTTAGTTTGCAATCTTTAGTTGGTAATATACGCTAGTTAGGAACTAGCTAGCTAGTAAAGATTGTTTGTTTGCCCGAAATTAGCTTCAAGTGACCGTATAAGAGCAAAATAAAAATGTTACTGAGTTTAAGTTGAGAGTGACAGCAGCTTATAACACCAGATGTATTACCTTTTATTTATTCATGACCAGAATTAAATATTACTTTATTTGGCTATTTAGCTGTTTAGCTACCCCAGTTATCACCCACAGGCCTATGCAGCCATCTCCAGTACATTTAATAGTTAAAAACCTGATATACATTATGTTTATCACCATATTTATATAACAATTTTTATGTGTGGGGAATAAAAAAAGTTAAACCGATCTGGGTAAGTTCCAACAGTTTCTGTTTTAGACTATATTAAATTATAAATTTGTATTGTGCAGGCCTTATTACAATCTTTTACCTCAATATGATACATTCATCTTATTCATTCCTAATATAAAAACAAACCAGTTATGGAAAAAAAGATAAAGCACAAATAAATAAAAATTTCTATATGAAAATAAATGACACTTAACTATTCTTAAACCAAAGCTGAGAAGAAAGCTATGTGTACACAGCAATATTGCTAGTGTTGAATTAACCCTTTCTGTGTCCATCTGTCCACACTGAAAGTGTTCATCCATCACTGAGTTCATTTTAATGCTGTAGGTGTTGAAACATCAGCACTTTATTTTCCATACATGCTACATCGAGTAATCTCTTTATTTTACGGTTGACCTGTTATTGATTCTGTGAAAACCTTTTTCTAGAAATATCTACACATAGGCGTCAAATGGAAGTTCTATTTTTATATCAAAAGGCAAAACTAAGATTGTTGCTTTGCATCAAGCCATTTTCAGAAAACACGCACACACACACCACTCATTTCCAACATCTGCCATATGAACCTGGAAGACAAAAGTGAATATTTAGGACACTGCTGAAGGCTCCCTGTTTCTATCATTTCTTCTTTTGTTCCCCCCATTATAGAGGACCTGAATTCCACTCCAATATTACTACAATACTGTGATTCAAGAAAAAATCCATAAGGTGTAGGCCAAAAGGTGTGCTATACTTGAGAAGAAAAACTTTTTTTTTCTTTCTTTTTTTTCTTTTTTTTTTTTTTGGTTTGCTAAATTCCCTTCAACACGTTGAACATTATATATCATAATGTTTTGCAAAATGAAGTAAATAAACAGTGAATAAGTACATATAATCCCATAAATACATATAAGGATCAACAATATGTGATCCTGGATAGAGTTTAGACTTTCTCTTTTTGACTAAAAAGATCGAACACAGAAAAAATTCCGAACGCAGGCTTCAGTGCATAGGTTCCTGCAAAAAAAGTCCTTCTGTGTGGTCCGTTTCAAATGCACAAACCGATGAAATGCGAAAAATTGATGGTCTTAAATAATCATGGACGCAGTATCTCACACCCTCCTATTGGTTGATTAACATAGCTTTAAATAGATATTTTTTTACTTATATATTAATGAATAAAAAATAGAGAATGGCAAAGCAAAACGAGTAATCTAAACTTCTAATTTACGTGGTTACACCTTTTTTAATCACAGTAATATTTAGATATCCTAAAATAAGTTTAAAACACAGTGTAATCTAGATAGACAATAAAATAAAAAGTGTCACAAAAAAAAAACGTTGTTATTACTCAGTTACAGGCCCACAGGTGAACAGGAGGGTGTGAACTAATCTCACAAATTGGAGGAAAGTTTGGCGCAAAGCGGTTCCAGTTCGGAAGGATGGGCCCCCGACGATCTGCGAAATGGAAGGGAGGGTGACGTACCTATGCTGGGAGTGTGGTGCCGTGTACTAGGAGAAGTCTGTAAGGGGGATGCAAAGTGCCCCGATATGGAGCTGCACGGCTTAGGCATCAGTGTCGGGGAAGAGTAAGGGGAGAGGCGGCAGCCAGGTTCGATAGATGATCGAGGGGAGGAGTGAGCCATTACCTGGGCTACCTCTTCACTTAGCAAAGGGTGAGAGCTGGACAAAAGTTTCATATCTTCAGAGAATCGGCCAATCGGCGATTCAGTTCCTGATGTGTTACAGCTGGGTAACTGAACGGGGCAGGAATGCTGGGGTATGAGCAGAGAGCTGTGGGAACCTGCAGCACTGGAGGGATCACTGTACTGGAAAGTTCTCCCAGGACTTTGGACTGTAGGGCTGGGGGCTAGAGGAGTGTAGCAGGGAGAAGCATTAGCTGAGCCATATTGAGCTAAACATGCTAATGCTGACCTTTCTAAAGGCAACTGTGAGGAAAAGGAGAACCGTGGGTTGAGGGATTGTGTGTTTGATGTAGGAGACCCTTCCAGAGCTGAAGTAATGTGAGAAAGGGTTGAGGATGGTGATCCAGTTATAGGTGTATGGAACAGGTTGAGTGTGCTAGAAGTCCTGCCACCCCCACCAGCAAACTGATGAAATGCTGATGTCTGTTTGGTATTTTGTGATTGCTGACTATGAAGGGGTTGACTCAAGGCATTGCTGAATGATCCAGTTGAAAGAGGGCTAATATTTGAAGATGGTGTTGTCAAAAGCCCACAAGTGGCACCACCTGATTGACCCAGAGGGGACCCACTTGTGCTTAACTCACTAGACACATTACCCACTGCTCCACTTACAGCAATGCTTACTGCACCACCTACTGCCCCAGACAAGGTACCAGCACCTGTGCTGCCTTGTTGAAGGTAAGTGGACAGTGGTGGGGTACTTGGCGGGAAGGGCTGCTTGTGTTTTGGTGGAGGATGGAGCTGTGCTGTACTACATGTGGGAGATGCTGATTCGGAATAATTTCCAGTAGGGAATGTTGAAGCCCGACCAGGCCCAGGATGTGAAACTCCACTTATGCTGCTTCGTGAGCCTTGGTTGTTGCCACTGCCTGACCCAGCTGGACCTGTTGAATGATGTGCCCGGAAGGATGCAAGTAAAGGACTGTCCACTCCAGTACGAGGCTTTGAAGGAGTGCTCGGGAGTGACTCTCCTGCTGAACCAGGAGCTGTTGATGTTGGTACAACCTGAAACCTGTTTCTCTGTGCTTCTTTTGCTGAACCCAAAGAGGAGGTAGAAGGGCGGAAAATCGTTGGAGGCAGGTGAGGGTGATGTGTCAGGGCAATAGCAACTGATGTTGTAGCAGCAGCCGCTTGTAAAGGAGCCTGGATGAGTGGGGCCCAGATGACTGGAGTGGGTGATGGAGGAGCTGGGGGACGTTGGTTTTGCATTAGGTGGGCACAATGCGCCATGTCTCGATCATGCTGCACTATCTGCTGGATGATCTCGTTTTCCTGATAGTTAAGGACACCGGAGCTTAAGTCATGCTGAACCTTGTGCTGCAATATAGAGTTCTTCTTTCCTATTGGATAGAAATATGGAAAAATCAAGCAACATAGCATGTAAATGCATATCAAACATTGCAAATACAAACAATAAATGAAATTATTTCCAAGCTTTATCTATGCTTGATAGGTTCAACCATGCATAAATAAGCAATTATGCATGAATGTCCTACATATAAACCTGCTAAATGATTTATTTGAAATCCCGTCAAAGCTCAGCAATAGCTTGTTCACCCATGCTGATTCTCTTATCCACAAAAAAAAAGATGAATTATAATCGTGGCTTTTTTGAATAACCTCCAAACAAAGGACATTATTCACCCTCAGGCGCCTTGCTGAATATTAAAGAGCTCCTATGATCATGCATCTTTTTAAATATCTCTTTATTCTGTTCTTTTAAATCGCACTCGCTTTTTCTTGAGCCTTAGCAAGCTTAGAGCTTTGGGAATACCCCATGGCTGAGAGGCTGATAGCAGTGAAGGGGGCGACCTGTGTGGAAATAGCACAGCCTGGTAGGGGGTGTGATGGCTCCTGCAGGCAGGCCAGTCTGTGTTTGACTAGTTCTTACTGTCGAATGCTAGATAAGGGAGCAAAAGTAATCAGTGAGTAAACATGGCCTCGAATTTGGGCTGATGGCTGATAGGAGAAAGTGAGACCCAGGGCATTCAGACACAGGGGTTTTTACCATCTTTGGTAGTTGGTGGATGATGGATCTTTGACTCATGGGGTTGGATGAAGGTTAGAAACACTATCAGATAACAAAACTATATCATGTGGGAGAAAGATACAAGTGCGAAGAAATGCCCAATGCAGAATACTTTATCACCTTTAATGAGCTCTGCGCATTAATTGATAGCAATACACATTTAGGTACTATCACCATTCATTATTTATTACACTTTGAAATACTTTTCCTGATATCAGAAAGTGATCATTAGGATGTGAGCTGAGGGCTAATCAATGACTCTTCTTCTATCAGCTTCTCTCATTAGGGGTCACCACAGCGGATCATCCGTCTCCATACCCCCGTTTTTTACATCTGCTCTTTTAAACCAACAACCTGCATGTCCTCCCTCACCACATCCATAAACCTCCTCTTTAGCCGTCCTTATTTCCTTCTTCCTGGCAGCCCCTTTCCTCAGCATTCTTCTACCAATTTCTGATTCGTGTTCCGCATATTTGATTTGGCACATTTTACGCTGGATGCCCTTCCTTACGCAACCCTCCCTATTTATCCAGGTTTGGGACCGGCATTAAGAGTGCACCCCTTGTGCAACCCTAATGGCTGGTTTCAGCTGAATTAAATTCAACTAAGTTTTTAAAATGCTGCTTATTTGACAACTTAAAATATGTATATAAGAAAGGGTGTATACAATTCTGTTAAAATATCTAGTTATGTAATATTTTAATTGTTTAATTTGTTCTTTCCATAATTTATTTCCGCAAAAAAGCTAAATTAAATAGAGAAGAACAAATTTTGATTACAGTATCTAGAAATAGAATGAATCTCATTAATTATATGATGAGGTGATGAAGGTATATAAATGTATAATCTCAGCATGCCGAACAAACAAGGATCAATCTATAAGTAGAAACTGAAATCATGAGCAAGATAAGATCACAAAAATCACATAGTTACAATGAAGAAGAACTCTATTAGAGAACAATTTAATTAATTTTCGCTTGTATTGCGCTTTTAACAATAGACATTGACTCAAAGCAGCTTTACACAGATAATGTGGTAATATAGAATGAATAAGATAGTCCTTAAAAAGTGTAAGTTTGTCCCTAATGACCGAGCCCGTGGTGACTGTGGCAAGGAAAAACTTACTCAGATGGCATAAGGAAGAAACCGTGGGTGGAACCATATTCAAAAGTAATATGCATATATAAATTATTAGAACTATAGGCAAAGTCCTTGTATGCAGATGTGTTGGGCGGACCTGCTTATTGAAAATCTAACATTTTATTTTATTTCTGATCAATGGAACAAATGAATAAAAAACATTCGTTCATTTTGATAAACAATATAAAAAAAAACAGGAATAATCCGATCTTCCCATCAATACTAGACACAGGATTAACATAGAACAGGTGCACACATCAGGTAACACACCAATGAGAGGACAGACATGGAGACCAAAAGCGCAATTACATGACAATACAAACAAAATCTATCCAGAACAAAGACAATGAGAGGAGCTTTGAGCGAGCTGTGCTGAGTTCGGGAATTTTTGGAGTAGCCACACACTTCTACTGTTAGTGACTATTTATTTAGTTTAAGGTACATCAAGTTTTATAGTAATGTGAATATTTTGAGAAAAAAAAACAAGCCGAAGTCTTGTAACAAGCCAATAGACCCATGTTGACTGTTTATGTGGAAAATGATTCAGTTTGTTGTTTCTGCTGTAGTGAGTGGGCTGAGTGTCAGTGTTTTTACAGCCTGGGCCATATGGCTCCCTGTGGTGCCAGATAAACATGGAAGCCTGTGACAGTGCTAACACCGCCAGACGCTGCTGCTGCTCAGCCCTCAGCCGGCTGACTCAATAAGGGCAGCGACTCAAGAAACTGACAAGGAAATTACTCTGCACTCCCAGGCATTAAGCAGAGACACAGCACACCTCACTATTCGTACAATATATACAATACTCCCCATTCAGGCACCTGTCAAGTGAATGAACCAAAATGACTGTGTCAAATCTACACTGCACACATTTCTGTAGAAAATGCTTAAAATTTCTTGGAAACAAAAAAAAAAATTCCTCTCAAAAACATTAGGATCATAATTGATTCAAATGTGTGGCAAAAATGTAGTTTGAGCGCTAGTCAATCAATATTTCAGCAGAAGACTTTAGCAGGTGCAGTCTGCTAAATCTGGCATCTGACTAACTCAAGCTCAGTTTTTAATAAAACTCAAATTCCCCTTTGGCTTCATACCTGCTTCAGAAATAAGTGCATTAAGATTGAAAAAGTATGACCTTTCAAATCAAATCCTAACTGATCCTTAAGACTCAAAGTTTTTTCAGATGCATAAAACCCCCCGCAAAGTTACACTGATCAGACATAACTTTATGACCACCCATCAGGCATAACATTATGACCGCCGGCCTAATATTGTGTTGTCCCCCTTTTTCTGCCAAAACAGTTCTGACCCATAAACCCATTAACAGCATTAACTTCTCCACACGGGCATCAATGAGCCTTAGCCGGCCATGACCCTCTCGCCTGTTCACCACTGTTCCTTCCTTGGACCACCTTTGACAGATACTGACCACTAAAGACCAGGAACATCCCACAAGAGCTGTTTTGGAGATGCTCTAACTCAGATGTCTGGACATTACAATTTGATCTTGTCAATCTCACTTCACTAACACATCAAGTTTGAGGAATGAAAATGGAGGAATGAAAATGTTCGCTTGCCGCCTAATATATCCCACCCACTAACGGGGGCCATGATAAAAAAATAATCAGTGTTATTCACTCAATGATAATAATCTAATATTGTCATAATGTTTTGTCTGTTCGTTGTGTTGTGTTGACCCTCATAATGTTTTAAAGAGATATCACCAAATGTTCAGCATGAACTAGCCTAATACAAAATACATTTGTGACGTGTAGATAGAAAAACTAAAATAAAAATAACTATTTGAGCCAACTGAAATAATCATCCATGCCCAGGGTTAAATCAATGCTTATATACAGCAGCTGATATTATCATTGCATAAGTAACCATTAATATGACTGGGCTTGTACAAACATACGTATCTGACAGTCTCACCTATACGATCGAGCCGGTCCAGAGCAACCGTCTCAAAGGCTCTCCTCATCATAGGGTATTCTTCGAGCACCTCATTGAAGTTATCCACTGATAGAGAGTAAAGACGGCAGTACGTGTCCGCCCGGACACTTGCTGTACGCCTTCCTCTCGTCAGCAAACAGATCTCTGTAAAATAAAAACGAGTCAGATACGATCAGGGCTATGTTTATATCGTATTAATTATGCACTCTAACATAGCATTTGATTGGATTATTTCTTCAGTCTATGTAGATATCAATAAAATTAATTTTTTGGGGGGAGTGTGTACACTGAACCTTCAGGTTTGGCAACAGTTTTGGTTCCTTGGCCTGAGTTGTGCCCTGCTGAATTATTTCCTTCACCTGGGTTTCACCTGTGTCGTGTTCTATTGCTATCCAAATCAATGCAGATTTGGTGTCAACACAAATCTATTGGGAGGGCATTAAGCTTCCCACATGGGGGCAAAGGCTGCCATTTAATTACCCCCAAATATGTGTCTGCTTGTTCGGCATCACTCCCACACACATCGCACTCTCTCATGTTTAATGGCATCAACAAACATTGAAACAAAGTGCTTCTGGCTCTGTTCTCCTTTGTATTTTCTAATACAAATTCCAGGAGTATTTAGGAGTATTACTTATCACACTGAATTAGATCCTAAAAAATGGTTAATTCTCTAAAGCTTTTGAAAGATGCAACAGAACGTTCTCCTTAATGACAGAAGATTCCTTAATTACCCTCTGTAAGTGTTCTTGTTACAACACCTTTCTCCTTCAAAGAGCTGATAATGAGATTTTAACTATCAACCAACTATTTTTGCAGTAAAGTGTGAATTTTGTGTTATCCAGAGATGGAACACTTAATGCTATTTTCAGAGCTTGGAGGCCTGGCAGACCTCATCTGTCATGCCGACTCAGGAAAATTAGGCACCGTTTACTATCCGCGATGTTGTAGCGCTTCTGAAACCTCAGAAAAACTTGGACCTTTATGCCATACCCACACTGCTCGATATGTGGAGGGGGCTGTGAGAACCCAGCTGGGACTGAGTTTTTCCCTTTTCTGCATGGGACGTGCCAGGGAGGAGCAGAAGAACCAGCCGTGCTGTATTACATGCCCCATCTGGCCATGGAACAACCAATATCCCTGACCCACTTCTGTCTGAGTAAGGCGTGTTGTGACATGGGTCCAATTTGTGCACTCGGAGGCATGTTTATGTGGGTTTGTATGTGTTTGTGTGTATGTATGTGTGTGTGTGTGTCTGATTTAGTGATATCACTACTCAACTTATTGAATCTCTTATTGATTTTATAGGACATTCATTCATCTTTAGTCACTGCCTGGTTAGTATCATGGCTATTATACTATAATTAAATAAAAAGCCACACCCACCTTTTCTTGTTGAAATCCAGATAAAGATACCGCTATATAAAACGCTAAACAGATACTGGTATCAGTACTCATAGTAAAACTGTGTTGCACACAATATACACACGTACATGTGTTCATGTACATGTGCATACACTGTTGCTAAACTTAGCTGTTGATGAGATGCACTAAACACGGGTTACCTTTGCAGTCCTGAATAAATCAATGCTAAAGAAGGCAGGAGCTAATGGCTGCTCTAAATCCCTGCTGAAGTGAAAACTTTAGAGGGAGATAGATAGTAAAATTCATGTCTTTACATAAGAGAACTGAAGTCTCGGCTCTTACATGCGAATGTGAAGAGCTCAGAGCTCATTACTAAAGCGATGGGATTATGAGGTAGCCTCAGTGCCATAATGCATAATGCACTCCCCATTCCAGCTTTTCAGTCATTTTAATGTAGCCTGTGTAACAAAATGTAGAAACCGAGAAGGAGATATCTCTCAATACAAGCCAAAAAAGAAGTGAGACCATTTACAACAGGGGGGTTAAACTGATCACAAGTAAACCAGTTTAGCAGATTGGTGGATTTGTAACTAATCACATCTGGGAATGCAATGGACTTAATTGGTATTAAACAGTATGTCATCAATCTACACAAAATAAAGATGTGGGAGGTAAAACAATATCGTTTGCAAAATTATTAAGAAAATAAAACAAACAATAAGTTGTGATAATTTGTGCTCTGAAACCCAAACATGGGTTAGTTTGAAAATAGAGCTCTGACCTCAACCCAATTTAACACATTTGGAATGAATGTGAACACTGACTGCACCCTAGGCCTCCTCGCCTCATGTACATCAGTACCTGGCTTTACTCACACCCTTGTGGCTGAATGAGCACAAATATCCATAAACACACTCCAATCTAGTGAAACAGCAGTTATTATATCAGCAAATGGGGATTAAATGTGGAATGCAAAAAAGCAAATCCTATGGTCTGGTGTCTACGAAAGCATCCATACACTTACATCAGCAAAATTCTATATAAAAAATAATTGGGATAAAATACAATTGTGTATTGTGTATTGTGTTTTCATTTTGCTGTATCAGATTTAGCCTAGAGGCTCGGCTTGGCATTGACACCCGGTTTATTCCGTTGTGTGTTTGTAAAGTCACCGTGACCTCTAGTCCCCGCTTACCTAAACCTCGTACAGCTTTCATTACGGACCAGAGCGCTTGTGCTGTTCTGACTCAGCTTGGCTTGTGGCTCACTAAATAAAAGAATAAAAACCTGCGTGTAATCCTAAACAGGCTTACGGTGCACTCAGAATCCTAAAGTGTCTTATCGGGGAACTCCCTGCTGAGCCTAACAGGCTGTTATGCTTGTCTTCTGTGAAAGGAAAGGTAAGTCTGTGTCTATTTGTACTGCTAGTAGTAGTGCTGTTAATGTTTACAGTGCTCCACGATGGCATCAACGCCAAAAACAAATCCTAGAAATCACTACTGGAAATTTTCCTGACTGGTTTCTTTGATCCTGCTATTTTAGCTCACTATTTTTAAAATGCTTTTATGACGTGCAGACGTAGAAGAGGTAGGTAGAGGTGCGTGAGGTCGGAACTGGCTAGGCTCACCTGCGCTCAGAGCGTTTCTGTCAACTCAGATCTGCTCTGAGCAGCTGGAGTGAACACACACTAACCTTTCGGGGTGTGTGAGCACCCTGCAAGCCTAATATAGCCTGACATCACACCATCCATGCATTAACACTCTTCTTCTCTGACCTCGTTGCAGCAGGATCCACGGCGCAAGTGCTAGAGGCTAGTGACGTCACGCGCCGAGCCTGAAGTAACAGCTGGTGTTCTATAGACGGTATCTCGGTCTAAATCACACCCTCTTTGTCTCACACACACACAAACACACACACAAACAAGCACATCCTAAAAGCACAGGTCTCTCCAACAGACTTTAGTTAGATACAGATTAACCGCACTTTGTTGAGGGCGACTTGGCTGTAATTGCACGAGAGATGTCTACACATTGGATTTTTCATTATATTAAGTCAAACAGATGTGATAATAGAAATGAACACACTAAAGACTTTTTAAGAACTTCACAGGAGGAAAAATGGAAAACAAAGCAGATGTTTAAACTGAGAAAATGTACCATTTTAAGAATAAAATAAGGTCATTTTGAATTTGATAATTGCAACAGGTGTCCAAAAAGTTGAGACAGGGCCATGTGTAGCATCAAGTCTTCCCATTGTACACATCTGGGAACTGAGGAGACCAATTGCAAGTTTTAGGCGAGGAATGTCGTCCCATATGTGTCTGACACAGGATTCTAGCTGCTCAACAGTTCAGGGTGTCCTTTGCTGTATTTTTTTGTTTCATGATGCGCCGAATATTTTTTAATTGTGAAAAGACTGCAGGCAGGTCAGATCAGCCCGTTCAGAGTTTTGCAAATCATTGCATCCTGTTTTTATTTACAATTTAGTAAATAATAGGTCAGACCTCAGAGGTGCCTTCAATACTATAAATTATTAGGGATGGAAAATGTGAACTACTTTGCCAGCAGAAATCCTCTCATACCAGACTTAGTAGTGCTTAGTAGGTAAAATTACAAAGGTTAAAGTTTTTTTGTCTGTTTGTTTTTTTTTTTTTACACATTTCCCATGGGATCTGGGACATATACCCAGCTGATCTAACTACACAAATTGACTTAGTTAGGATATCTTCTACACCAAATAACATCTGAACAAATACACCAATATGTAATTGTTGAACATCATGATCCACATTAATTCTCTCTTCCCTGTTACAATAATTGTTACTTAGCTAGGAAGGCTTTCTACTAGATTTTGGAGCATGGCTGTGGTGGTTTGTGACCATTCAGCCAAAAGAGCATTAGTGATTTTGGGCAAGATGCTGAGTAAGCAGGCCTAGGATGGTGTTGAGCACAGGACTCCCAAGATCTTGCACTCCTATCCAATCCTGACAAACTATGTCTTTATGGTGTTTGCTTTGCATGCAGAGAAACTGATGTGATGGAACAGGTATGAGTCCCTTATTTCCAGTGAAGGAAAATCTTTATGTTACAGGATGCAAAGCCTCCATTTTTTTGTAGCCTCTTTTAGAGTCTTAACAGCCAATCTGTGTCAGCCATGTTGAGTAAATACACAGAGTAATTCTCTCTCAGGTGTCATTGCTAAACATGAACACACACACATACACAAATACACAGATGTATATCCCTATCTCATTAACACACACGGCATGACCAAATGCTGACATTTCGCTGTGTGTTCTCAGATATATATCTCAGCCTTTATTCTCCTCAGTTCCTTACTTGTGGGACAGAATGTCACTGGGAGAGTTTAGAAACACCTGCCCCCATACCCACCCCTCCACACACAAATTAATTTCATGAGTGACTAATTCCTGTTTGTTGTAAATTCCCAATGGTTGCTGTTACACTCCCAGTGCTGCAGCGATGCCAGGAAATGCTGCCCGATAACAAACATTTAACCATTGCATCAGTTCCACTATTACTCTCCATTGTATTCAAGCAATTAAGAAATAACTGCAGATCGCAAATTCGAAAGATGGCATGAGGGTCATTTACTTGTACAAATAAATATGTGTGCGATATGTGTAAGAAGGCAATTGATTGTCTACAAGCTATTAAATACCCATCATAAATTTCTACTGAGATAATTGAGAGCCACTGAAAACAGACTCAAGCACATGCATAGCCTCAATACAAGTATCTTTCCCTTTGTGAATATTGACATAACATAGGACCAGAGTAAATCTATCTAGATCAGTAACATATGGATTTTAAAGTCAAATTTAAGACATTTTTAAGACCATTAACAATGCAATTTAAGACCTATATCATAACATTAAAACACACAAATATGTTGTTGGCAACTGGCCTTAACACAAGCCCTAAATAATTGTCTTTTGTAAGCAAAGAATCGCTAAACTTGCACTTCCCTATAGCTGAAAAATCAGAGAGATTCGCGCCAAATAACAGAAAGCTAATCGGCTGTTGCATGCTGGTTTCATTTGAAGTTGTGATACAGCAAATTATATTTGGACAAACTAAAGAAAAAACTACTATGCCACGGAAACTAACAAACAAAAACTTTCTAAAGTGCTGCTGGAGCATTTTTATGATCGTTAAAGGTAGTGCAACATGGACATCAGAAAAATAAACCTGTTTTAAATTATTTAAGACCTAGATCGACAATGCATGTAGGACGTTTTGGAGACAAGGTGAGGGAGGTGAGATTGAGATGGTTGGGACATGTGCAGAGGAGGGACATGGGGTATATCGGTAGGAGAATGCTGAGCATGGAGCCACCAGGAAGGAGAAAAGAGAAAGGCTAAGGAGGAGGTTTATGGATGTGGTGAGGGAAGACATGCAGGTAGTTGGTGAAAAAAGAGGCAGATGTAGAGGACAGGGGGGTATGGAGACGGATAATCCAATGTGGCAACCCTTAATGGGAGAAGCCAGAAGAAGAAGAAGAAGAAGAACTTAAGGATTTTTAAGGCCTACAATTTTTATTTCTAAATTTCTTTTGCTTTCGAAACCTGGTAACAAATCTGTTTGTTCTATGATTTTCAGATTATACAGTATATAGAGCTATTGTATGTACCCCAAAGACTGAAAACATGAAAGTTCAATCTGCATGCTTAAAGTGTGAATCACTGAAATTGTGGCATGCTCAGAGATGGATTGCTTGCCTTCCCTTCGTTATTATTTACGGGGTTCCCACAGAGCAAGGCCAGGGGGCTTGCATGATGAAAATTTGTTGTAATTAATGGTTGACCGCTGTGTCACATGATGCATTTCTCAGTGGCATTACCCATCACATCAACACAGCAGCCTGAACTATATATGGACAATGGATGTAAAAGTGGTATTATCAGTAGTGTGTCAAAATTATGCTACGCACAAAATAAAAGGTTACATTTGGCCATTTTGCAGTGATGCTTTTCTATTCATACAGACATCATATATATGTGCATTATAATATTTTTCAAAGTTATTATAGAAAAGGAAAATAAGCCTGAACCTTTAGCTCCGATTGATCTCGTGCTACCCTGTGATTTCAACAACATTAAAAATTAATAAAACGCAGTGTTCAGTTATAAATTCTGCAATCAGCAAATACCAAAATGAAGCTTTTGCTAGTCTGGAAAAATAAAATGCTCATTTGAAATCCTATGCTGTTTTAAATATTAGTTTAATATTAGACTACTACAATCTTACCATGTTTTTTTTACATTTTTCTCCTGAAATTATACCTAAAGCCTCAGGCATTTTTCTCCGACAGTACCTTAAGTATTTAAATACAATAATGGAAAATAAAGTGGTCTTACTAGAAACCGAGAAGTGCTTAAATTAATGACTTTCTTGGGTTCAGGAAACACTGGATTGAATCCTGAAATATACATACATACATATACATATACATATACATATACCTCACATTTTAGCAACCATTTAATGATATGTTCTCGAGGGACAATACTATAGAAATTTTTATGTAATATATATACTTTATTAATAGTCAGTAGTGTGCAGTTTGTATAGCAGCACAGCTAGTATTGTCTAAATAAGTGGCAACAACAGTTATTTCACCCTCACAAGTGAACATGTCAAAACTGTGTCCAAAGTCTGAAGATTCAGGTCTGGAGACACACTTGGCCACTCCATCACCTTCCACCTTATCAAGGTAGTTGTCATCTCGGCAGTGTGTTTGGGATTATCATTATGTTGGAAAACAGCCTGTGAGGGCATCATGTTCTGCTTCAGAATGTCACAGTACACGTAGTACACCGCAGCTCCCCAGTACCAGCAGCACTCATGCAGCCACAGACCATGATGCTACCACCACCATGCTGCATGGCCACACATGCTGGACACCATCTCAAGTTTATTTAAGTCTTGTCGGACCAGGATAGGTTGTCTTCAGCAAACTTTTTGCAAGCTTTCTTGTGAGCCAGCTTCAGAAGAGGCTTCCTTCTGAAATGACGGCCATGCAAACCAACTTGTTGCAGTGTACGACGTATGGTCTGAGGACTGACTAGCGGACCTTCCACTTCTGCAACCTCTAAAGCAATGCTGGCAGCATTTGGGGCACAAGGAATCAACCTCTTTGATGGACTGTTGCGAGGCCAAGTGGAACCCGTTTTGGAAAACCCCT
Organism: Silurus asotus; assembly: GCA_024362625.1. NCBI lineage: Eukaryota > Metazoa > Chordata > Actinopteri > Siluriformes > Siluridae > Silurus > Silurus asotus. Next base: position 1,423,977 of record MU551594.1, on the reverse strand, counting down.
GTATGACCCTGGCCACTGTAATGTAACCGTGTTTTAGCGTGTTACTGATCTTGTGATAGCCTTGGCATCTTTGTGAAGAGCAGCAATTTAAATTATCAAATCATCAGAGAGTCTTTGCCATGCGGTGCCACGTTGAACATCCAGTGTTCAGTATGAGAGAATTGTAGTTAAAGCACCAAATATCAACTGCTTTCATACAAAATACACAAATATATATATATATATATATGAACATGAACATGATGAATAGGACATTGCTTTGCATGATTACATGATGTACAGCTGTTATCACTTAGGATGTACTTACATTTGTTGCCAGCTGATTGACAACAATGGCTGTATGTTGAGTTATTTTTAGAGGACAGTAAATCTGTACTGCTACACAAGCTGCACTTTGACTACTCGAAAATCTATCCATCTTTTATTTCTATAGTAGCGTCCATTGAGAAGATCCACTAAAATGGTTGCTGAAATGTGAGGGGTTTACTCACTTTTGTGAGCTACTGAGGATATATAGTATCATCTTGAGATATATATATATATATATATTTGATATATATATATATATATATATATATATATATATGATTCTCCCCAATTCTCCGCCAATAATTTGATGGCCTTTGTGTGTACATGTGTGTGTGTGTGTGTGTGTGTGTGTGTGTGTGTGTGTACATATATCTCAGACCGTATGGTGTTGCTGTTCCAGTTAAAGCTCCATTACCTCCAAAGTAGGAACCATCCGACAGTTTGGTTTCCTTGTTCCCTTTAGTGAGCACGCTAACAACTCCATGCTGTATGAAGTACATCTTCTTCCCGATGGTGCCTTCTCGGATGATGTAGTCTCCAGGCTGGAAAACCTCGAAACGCAGCTTCGTCAGCATTGATGTCACGAAATTCGGATCAGCATTGGCAAACAGAGGCATGGACGCCACCAGTTTCCGACAGTTGAAGTTGATTATTTCCTGCAAAAGGGAGGAGGATTTAAAATCTATAATATATCAAAGAGGAGTTCTAATTTTACTAGTGTATTACAATTTCAGTAAACATGATAAAGGTCCTCAGGTTGAAAATATCAACCAAATAATAGTAATAAATAGTACATCATTTTATTATATTATTAATAATAATCATTCTGAAAAAAAAAAAAATAAAAATTGTGTATAATATATATATATATATTATAATATTAATACAAAAATGTGTGCCAAAGAGCATGTTAGTGCCACATGTCCCCATCCAAAAAGAATTACAACAGAAATACAACAATTCACTTTTTCTTGAAATCCTTCTTATCTAATTGACTCTGGTGTTTGTTTCATCTAGATATTTTCTCGTTTTTATCCATTTGCCATAACTCATATATACTGTACATCATACCCTTGATCCAGCAATTGTATTAGGCATATTTTTTCTGCTTCTGTTATAATTTCTCTCCTAACGAGACTGATATGACTAATCCATTTAATTACAGGATTTGTATAGCAACACACTTGAGACATTATATCATTATACTTTATGCTTCAATTTAAAGCAATTATTCCATCGTCTCATAATGACCCTAAAGTAATTGCATGAATTGCAGAACTGAAACTTTTGGGAAATGCTTCAACCCTTTAAACCGCTGTCTATTCACCTTCACAGAACCTCTGACCTTCTTCACTTGATTTATATTGTGAAAAGACCAGTGTTTTTTATGTGTTTATGCTCACCTCCCTGAGGGGCTCATTCAGCTCCCCCAGGATGCTCTCCTCATCAAACATCTTGCCCTGGTAACGGTGCTCATAGTAGTCGTGGATCCTCTGACGCATGTCTGCAGGCAGCTTGTGGAAGGACATGTACTGCTCCACTTGTTTATACTGCAGCAGGACAGAACGAACGAGAAAACAGGGGGTTAAATAAATGCACAGGCTTCCGTCGTTTAGGTTTCATAAAGTATACTATAAAATATACTACACTGTGGTTGCAAACATATACAGTATTAAGTAAGAGAAAGAAAGAAAGAAACAAAGAAAGAAAGAAAGAAAGAAAGAAAGAAAGAAAGAAAGAAAGAAAAAATTGAAAGAAAGAAAGAATGAAAGAAAAAAGAAAGAAAGAAAGAAAGAAAGAAAGAAAGAAAGAAAGAAAGAAAGAAAGAAAGAGGCCTAATTACTTAAGTTTATTTAAAAGTTAAACAAAGTAGGGAAGGAATAGTGAAAGAAAGAAAGAAAGAAAGAAAGAAAGAAAGAAAGAAAGAAAGAAAGAAAGAAAGAAAGAAAGAAAGAAAAAAAAAAAGAAAGAAAGAAAGAAAGAAAGAAAGAAAGAGGCCTAATTACTTAAGTTTATTTAAAAGTTAAACAAAGTAGGTAAGGAATAGTGAAAGAAAGAAAGAAAGAAAGAAAGAAAGAAAGAAAGAAAGAAAGAAAGTATTTAGTGCAAATGGACAGTGTGTCAGAAAGTGACAATAGAAGTAAAGTAAAAAGTGCTTAATATCTGTGTGTGTGGTGTGTGTGTGTGTGTGTGTGTGTGTGTGTGTGTGTGGTGTGTGGTGTGTGTGTTAAACCTAAAATTATATAAAATATGTATATCATAATAGAAGCACAACTAATTGATGTCTGTGTGGTACGTGTCATCGTGCAGCATTGCACAGTGATTTTGTGTAGTAAAATGAAATGAGAGAAAGATAATGACATCCAAACAAACACATAATCTAATTTCATATTTTATTCAGCAGAAGAAAACAAGTCACTTCAATGAATAATATTTTATGCCATATTTATTTTTTTTTTTTTATTAATACTTTTTTTTGCATTTTTAAAAGTTACTTTTCTACATTCAACCAACTTGAAAGTCTGACACAGAAACTGGGCCATTTGTCCAAGCACCAGGTTGAAAAGCCTTAAGAGGACGAGGAAGAGGAGGAGGAGGAGGGGAAAAGGAAGTGCAAGAAGAGTGCTAGAGCAAACACTGGGAAAGCAAAGAGAAGAGGAGATAGTGATGATGTCATAAAATATATATCACTTGCTCTAATAGAGACCTTAAAAAAGCTTCAGTGTATGTATTAATATCTCATTGTCATGATAAGGACTTTAAAAAGCTCTCAAATCTGTACCCAGACTAATTCGTGCCAGAGATCAAAAAAACTTCAGCATGCGGATCCCTGTCACGCTTTTTCACACTGACCTTTTTGCATAGAACACCTTCCGAATGCGAAACAAAGGCCTTGCGTAAATCCTGAGCGAGTCGCTGTTTCTCAATCGAGCCCCAGTCAGGCATTAAGAGCAGAATTACAAAATCAAATCGATACGCCGCCTAGATCTGAATCCAGCTGTTTTTTTTTTAAACATTCCTGCACTCCTGTTTATTAGGTAATCCCTCTGTCAGTACAGAGTCTAAAAATAGCTCTCATGATATAAATGTCATCACTAGCTATAGGATATTTTGGAAATAGATATGTTTAGTGTAGCACGAGCGGGCAAGGGCCTCGGATGATTTAATAATTCACTACGCATCGTTTTACCGCCGCAGAAAAAAAGAACAAAAGAGCTCGGATGGAGTGTTTTTTTATGCGCCAATTATCAAGCAAGTTACCGCGAGTCCAGGTGCGTGATTTGTAATGCTGAGAGTGTGGAAAGCCTTTAACTTCATCTCTCTCTGATGAGCTCTCGTTCTTTCTAGCGCTCTCGTTCACTGATGTCTCTTCTATTCATTATTGCACTACACATGGCCTTCCTATTGTTCATAAGTATGTTCATTATGTTGAAAAACGCAATATCTAATGAGGTTGTTCAGTGAAGGGACACCTGAAAAAAATGAGGTAGTGGAAGACCAGGCAGGGGGAAAATACAGACACGAAAGTGCGTCATAGTCTTTATGTAAAAATGGTGTGAATGATGTAGGGATAATAGTGTGAATACGAAGACCGTGAGATTGCAACTGTAGCGTTTCAATGATCGTGGAAGAGTGAAGGATTAAAAGGAACATCGATGGTGTGTTAAACCTCTCAACAAACTTTTCTGAACCTAATGCCGAGTGCACACTTTGCGATTTTTATAGTCCTTTGCGATTGTTGTCATAATGTCAGACTGTACAACAGTCAAAAACTGACGCACACAAGAAAGCGACTCTTCCGAAGTTTTACCTCATCAAGGAACCCGTGTTCTCTCGCTAATGGTTGCTAGCAGGAAAACAAAAAGAGTCTGTAGGCTTAATTAATTAGGCACAAACACTGCTTTGTCCCTCCATAACTCACTAATATTCTCTTCTTCCTGTACTTTCCATCTGACCCCTTTTTAACCTTTTCCCTGAGGTGGTTTAAAGATGTCAAGCTAATTCAGGTTCGGCGCTCCTATCGGTTCTTGGTTTGATGGTCGTCGTAGAAGAAGTCACACTACAGAAAAATCTTCTGCCCGAATTTCATCAGATCAAAGACCACAGATTTTAGGCCAGGATTATAGGAATCTTTTAGAATTTTCTAAATTTGTCTCAGACGAACAAATCGTGGACAAAATCGCACAGTGTGAGCCTGCAGAAAGGTACTAAGATATCCAGCATGGACAAGGGACAGGGGGAATCGATTCTGAAATGTCGATACTTTTGTTACTGGTGTTGAAAAGAAAGGATCGAGTATCACAATAAAATATAAATCCCACATGGGATCTTTAAAACGAGTGAGTTTAATATTTGATCAGACTCAGACATACACCTCAGTACCTTCTAAAAATTTTTGTTTCAAAAGCACAAGTTGTTTATTTAAAGAAGAAACAGACTTAATGAGAAAATGGAAACATTCTCAAAAAATGTTTACAAAAATCGTAAAAATATTATGTGACACTTTAAATATGGTGTGTGTGAAAGAATACATTTTCAAGCTATATTTGATTTATGATATTCATATTTTTTACATAAATGTAGCAAAAGAAGGTCGTTCAATTGCAGATATTTTTATACTAATAATGATGGGTCTAAAAATATATATAGACTAAAATTTCCCAGAAAATATTTTAATAAAGGATTGAAATTGGTATCAATATGCTGATATGCTGATTCTCCCAACTCTAGACTAGACATCTTTTAATCCAGATAACCATAGGGCAACCTTAATCAAATTTTAATACATTTCTCCCCCTACATTTTCCATTTCCTGTTTGAAAGATATAAAATTTACATGGACTCTTCAGTATTCTAATGATGTCCTAAGAAGCAAATGTATTATAGTTATATTTCTTTCTTGTTTTCTCATGATATCAACATAAAAAATAGCTTGTAGGCAACATATAAAATAGCTTGTTGCATGTAGGTTAGCATCTTTTCAGGGTCTGATGTAAAGTAGGAAATGTTTATGCTAATTTATACATACATGTATTCTACAGCAGGGGTTCTCAAACCTCTAACAGTCAGGAGCCATTTTAACTGTAAATCACAAATTCCCTCAACAAATAAAGAAAATGTGTAAAATGCTAGCTGCTGAAGATTATTTAACATTGTTGATTCTATCTTTGATTCGTCTTTAAAAACAAATATTTTTTATAGCAATATCCCAAAAAAGGGGGAAAAACGATCCATGGCTTTTTTGTTTGCATGGCTTCTGTAATATTCGGTAATATAAAGGTGATTGGCTGCAATCCGTCACCTTTACTGGACATGTACATCACCAGTACCCTGAAGCAGGTAACTAGGTTTGTGACTGACCCTCTCTCACCCTGGACACAGACTTTTTGAATCACTCCCCTCTGGCAGAAACCTCACTCCACAAAAACAGCTTCCGCCACCGACCTCATCGACAATACCAAGGACCCACAATCATCGCTGACCTGCTTTCATAAACACTGACAGTAATGTAAACCTCACACTGTTCAGTTCATATGGGTTACATTAACACTATCAACAAGGACCACTATATTGCAACCCTGCCCCTTGGAATTATTCGGGATGAAATGATCATTGCACTGCTTCAATAACATAATTATTTGCACCTCTTCACTTTACACACCCTGCACAAACTGTGTAATGTCTTTATTTATTATTATTATTTTTTTTTTTTTAGTTGTTCATAATTTTTATAGCACTAACAAACCATGACAAATTCTTTGTACATACATTAACACTATCAACAAGGACCACTATATTGCAACCCTGCCCCTTGGAATTATTCGGGATGAAATGATCATTGCACTGCTTCAATAACATAATTATTTGCACCTCTTCACTTTACACACCCTGCACAAACTGTGTAATGTCTTTATTTATTATTATTATTTTTTTTTTTTTAGTTGTTCATAATTTTTATAGCACTAACAAACCATGACAAATTCCTTGTACATCCAACCAATTATACCTGGCAATAAATATGATTCTGATTCCGATATTTGAAAAGCTTTGCATTTATTTATTAACTAATTAATTAATTTATTTATTAATGTATTCATTTCTCTATCTATCTATCTATCTATCTATCTATCTATCTATCTATCTATCTATCTATCTATCTATCTATCTATCTATCTATCTATCTGTCTGTCTGTCTGTCTGTCTGTCTGTCTGTCTGTCTGTCTGTCTGTTTTTTTACTCATCCATTCATAGTCATTTTAATTCTATTTATTAATTTTTTTGGTTATTTGTTTTTGGACCCCGCCTTTTTTTTTATTTTATTTGTTTCTTAAATTTGTGGAAGGACGGATCAATGGATGGATCAATCGATGGATGGATCCCCGAGGGAAATACACATATAGCAGCACTGAGAGTGAAAAGTATACTAAAACAATTTAAACAATGTTCCTATGGGATCAATAAAGTATTCTAATTCTAATAAAAAACAATTTACATGAAGTGAAAAAGAATAAATATATAGATATTCAGTATACAAAGACACAGTGTGAGAGTGCAACGGTGTGAGTTTTTTGTGTAAACTGTAAATACGGTACACATTCCTGACACAACATCAGAAAGTGATGTAGTGTCATAGAGCGTTAATAAAACTCATATACTTGCATATGGATCCTTATATTCTGTCTCTGAGAACCCTGTTTTATAATACAGCACTTACACAACACAACATAATTATAACAATGATACAATACAACAATATGAGAAAAAATTCTCCTGATTATTTTCAGTGACATTTCTACAATACACAATTTTAATCATATACTGTACTATATATTGCTACAATAAATAATGAGCAAATGTATGGAATGATAGTTCGGTTGCATGCCTAATAACAACTAAAACCTTTCATTGTTTTTAGCTTTTACTTTCGTTCCAAAAAAAGTATTAAAGAATAATAAAATGTATGTGATGAAACATGTTTCATGCACGATGGTTCGGATAATAAATAATGTTCAGATATCAACAGTTGCTGCAGTAGTTATACTAGAAATGCTGCAAAAAGTGTTATAATAGTTTTAGAAATGTCAGATGTAGAGGGACGGGAGGGGTTTACAGGGCAAAATATATCTATAGAAAAAAAGAGAGGGCTTTATGTTGTCCAAAAGAAGTGTCCTGCTCTGTATAACACTAAAACGCTACTATTACCGATGCTGTAAAACAGGCCGGATGTAATATCTCTCGAAAGGCTTGTAAAAAGAATAATAAAAAGCATAGGGTTTGGGCTCCTGTCAGCAGCCAAACGAGAACGGTAAGAGAGAGAGAGAGAGAGAGAGAGAGAGAGAGAGAAATGGGAGAGACCTGTTCGTCCTCTATCGAGAGCTTTCTAATGAGTCTGTGTGATGTGTTGGCTCCCTGAGGAGAAGCCCCCCGTGATGAGCTGCCCACAGCACTGCCTGAGGGAAAACTCAGAAATACAGCTCTTCCTTGGCATCACAGTCACACTTTATTGTGCAATCTTCCACTATCATTCACACACACACACGGTAAGAGAGAGAGAGAGAGAGAGAGAGAGAGAGAGAGAGAGAGAGAGAGAGAAAGAAATGGGAGAGACCTGTTCGTCCTCTATCGAGAGCTTTCTAATGAGTCTGTGTGATGTGTTGGCTCCCTGAGGAGAAGCCCCCCGTGATGAGCTGCCCACAGCACTGCCTGAGGGAAAACTCAGAAATACGGCTCTTCCTTGGCATCACAGTCACACTTTATTGTGCAATCTTCCACTATCATTCACACACACACACACACACACATACACACACTACTTCATAAATACCTGAGGACCTATAGGTGTATCTGTGCACAACCTACACACTTTACTGTGCAACCTCTACACATCTTCTTCATCTTCATCATATGCATCACTTCGAATTCAAGTCAGATGCTCATTAACCCTTAAAATCCACATAGATATGACATTATGTGTTTTGATGCATTTCCTTTGAAAACAAGAAATCGGTATAAAATAATGTTACGGTTCAATTAGGAAACATTCCTGTGGAATCTGAACAAACCTGTCAAGTGTTTAAGAAGAAAGTGTTAAATCACCTAAAGTGTTTAACTACAGCGTTTTTTTTTTACTTCCATGGAGAAATGTACACAGGCGCCTGTTTCCTGCCAAGGAGAAATATCTGCATTTTTGGAGTGATATGTTTAAGCCATGGTTGATTATTAAATATTAAAACACATGAATAAACCAAATTTTTTAAAATATCTTTGGATAAATATATAAAAATGTGCATAAATATTTTTTTTGAAGGACACACACAGTAGAGATAAAACATGATGTCACTCTGTTATATGTTGCTACTTATAATCATCCAATGCCACATACACTATATGAACAAAAGTTTGTGTACACCTGACTATAAGATTGGTATGTGCTTTTTGAACATCCCATTCCACATTTAGTCCCCATTTGCTGTTATAATAAACTTGGAGTGTATTTGTGGAACCACATGAGTGTTAGAAAAGTCAGGTACAGACGTAGCGTTCACATTCATCTCAAAATGTTCGGCAAGGTTGAGGTCAGAGCTTTACAGCAGATCACTCAAGATCTTTAACTCCAACTCAATGTACACCATATGTTCATGAAGCTGGGTTTGTGCACAGGAGCATTGTCATGCTGGAACAGGTCGGGGTCTCCAAGTTCCAGTGAATAGAAAAATGCATGCTACTGTAACCGAAGTCATCATATACAGTCCTGCCTCCAACTTCACTTTCCTTCTGCCTTTGTCAGTGAGCAGCTTCTTACAACATTGTGCACCACACTGCAAATATGAAACATACTAGAGTGATTGGTGGAGTAAACCAATCGTACGGCCTCCGTCCTCCATGCAATTAGCTGGAACTCATCTCTCTCTCGCTCTCTTTTGCTCTCCCTCTCTCTCAACCTTGTTCTTATCTTTTTCTTTTTTTTTTTCTTTCTATTGTCTCATTCATAATTTGACCCGGGAGTCTGGGTTCTTCCTCACCGCTGAATAAGATCTCATACAGCATGTCTATTTTTCTTCCATTGCTTTGTTCTTCTCATATCTTCATTGGATGAATGGTCTTTCCTTTTTCATTTTCTCTCTCTCTCTCTCTCTCTCTCTCTCTCTCTCTCTCTCTCTACCAGCCTCTCTGTTAGATTTGCATGAAAATAGACTTGCTGTATAGCACATATTATAAATAGGTCCTGTGCGCTGGAGGAAAGGTGTATATAGGATTTACACAAATGTATAGAATATAGAAATATAAAACCAGCCCGCTTTTCTTTTTATATTTTATATTGCCGTGAATGAAAAATAACCTGTCAATGCCAATCAAGATGTCATCCACCATCACTGCTCACCTACAGACCATACAAACTTCCATACACACACACACACACACACACACACACACACACACACACACACAGAATCTGAGAGAGAGCAAGAGCTCATCTCTTGAAGTGCTGTTTTTTTAATCAGTACCTGACCTTTGATCGTATTCCAGCGGTGTACACACTCTACCCAACACACACACACGCACACACACACACACACACACA
>MU551594.1:1364085-1411585 GCA_024362625.1 Silurus asotus | reverse complement strand
CCATAGCTGCTTAACTGTTTGAATAAGATAATGAGACTAGGGATAAGAGCATCTGCCAAATACCATAAACAGAAATGAAATTCGGCCACACAAATATACTGGATGACTTTGGAATTGGTAGCATTACATTTTCGCTTCACTTCAACTACAAGACCCAAACTTGTGCATGATGATGCTCAAAGCCAGCTCCACAAATATATAATTTCATGGCATTAAGTAAGAAATCGTAAGTGGCCTGTGATAGAGCTCTGACTTTAACACTAGTGAGCACTTTTGAAATAAAATTGGAACACTTCATGCTCCCCAGGCCTCCTCACCTCACCTACATTAGTATTTCACTAATATCTTTGTGGCTGAATGAGTACAAATCTCTATAAACCCATTTAAATATTCAGTGGAACGGCTTCCCAGAAGAGTGGAGGTTCTTATACCAGCAAATTGGAAAAAATGTGGAATAGGATGTTCAAAAAAAGTACATGCAAATCTTATGGTCAAGTATCCACAAAAATCTTTTTGTGGCATTTGGAATGAACTACTGTATAATACCTTAATTTCTTAATTAATACATTAATTGATTCAGCAGTGATCACTAGGATGTCCATACACTCAAATATTATTGTAGAATTGTATTATAGTTTTCTTTCCTCACCTTTTGCATGGCTATAACTTTATCTCAAACTGTGTTGGACGAAGTACACAATTCCTTTACTTGAGTATTAATCTCTAGCGTAAATATGACTCTGATAAAAGTATTCGTTTTCCAAGTGCTAAACAAAGAACTGTTTGAATAACTGATGCAAATCAGTGCTCAATTTTCCTGCATAATATCATTTAAGAAGAAGTTTATCTATAGCTATAGATACAGTGAGAGAACCATTACTCCACACACACTCTCAACAGATTCAGGAGGTTACGACTGTGCTCTCGCCACAAATTCTGTTTTTACTCTTGGGCCCTTGAGCAAGACCCTTAACACTCTGTGCTCTAGGGGCACTGCATCATGGCTGACCCTGTGCTCCGATTCCAGCTTCCGAGCAAACTGGGATATGCGAAAAAAATTATGTATATGCGATAAATAATAATAAAAAAATAAATGCTATTCTATAATTGTGCAAGGCATTGGTGTGATATCAAAAATACAGCAGTGATGGTGATTATTTAAACATCTTGGGAGCATTGCTTGATTAAGGAACCTCTGGACTGCCAATCAAAAATATCCAGCCAACAGCAATACAATGGTCAGAAACTTAAAATGATAAACGCTAGAGGATATTTAGAAGAAATTAGCTTTAATTGTAATTGTAGCTATTATAATTAAACTAGGTTTATTCCTTCTAATAATTTTTTATGTACTGTATATGTACTGTATATGGTTGTTGTATTTGTGAATTAGTGTAAGGCCAATTCTTTTTAAAAGGCCAGTTAATAAGAGCGTGTGTCATATAAAAAATGTCTATGTTTGTGTGTGTGTGTGTCGTTAAGCAGCGTGTTGTAACATGCCAGCCCCAATTGGTATTAGCAGAAAGTGGTGCCGATTCGCCTCCCTACACTTCTTCTCCACATCTCTAATTAACACTTGGCAGTTGAGGTCTTCTGTTTCTCTCAGTCAATTCCCAAAACGAAAACTCAAAAAGAAGCTGCTGGCGTTTTTCTTTGGCCTACTGTTTCTATACTTATGTACATATAAAGTTTGAAAAAGTTTACTCTGAAAGCCTTCGAAATTTCTGCATGAGTGAGTCCTAAAACTTTTTTGGTTGTATTTAGAGTGTTTTCCATCAAAAACTGTCAAAACCTAAAGACACTGATTAAATTCTAGTAAAGAACAAGAGACTTCATCTCTGAACACATGTTATAGAACTGTACAGGCATTTCTAGATATTTTTTGCAAACTTCAGTCTGGTCTTCCTGTTTTTGAGACTTTATAATGTTTAACATTTTGTAGATACATCTCTCTGCATTCACTCAGGTAAAGCCTTCTCCTGTTTGTTGGCTTTGACACACATCTACCTCCTTGAGGGTGAAAAGCTTTTTCTTCATCAAGGAAATAATTCCTCTATCTACTGTACTATAGCATTTCTGAGCTTAGCACTATATTCCTATTACTATATTATAAATATATTACTATATTTCAAGCCCTGTAACCCCTTACTGCCAGGCTGGGATATGCAAATATTCTTTTTTACAGAAACACATATAAAAGAGCTTTAATTTGATCAGTTCTCTTGTGATTGGCTTTAAATATATGTACACCCATTAGTTAATTTCAACATTGCCAACTTTCGACTTTTCCTGCCACATGTGGTTCTTCCTCAAACTGTACAGGATGTCTTGAAATGCAGTAGCTTGACATTTTGCCTTCACTTCAACTAGGAGACTCAAACCTGTTTCAGCACGACAATGTCCCTGTGCTTAAATCCAGGTCCATAAAGATATGCTTCACAAGGGTTGGAAGAGTGGAAGAACTTGAGTGTCCTGCTATAGAGCTCTTGTAGCTGAATGAGAACAAATCTCTACAAGTACATTCCAAAATCTAGTGAAATAATACATAATATAAATAAATATATATAAATAACCAATAACAGGACAGAGATGGAGACATGATGACCACAATCTAAGGCACATGGTAAAGCATAAACAAAAGCATATGTAGGACAAATAACAGGCACAGACAGGTTCTTGACCCTTTACCCAGAATGCATAATCATGTTTGCGCTTCTCAGACACTCAATTTAGATGGGATAACAGCTGGCAGAGCCAAAAGCCCCCTAAACATTTGAGGTAAAAATTGATGTATAATACAGAAAGTTGCATGCTGTTATCAAGTCAGATGAATTTCGTCCGTTTTTCGGAATATTTCCTACCGGATCCAGAGGCAGACAGCCAGACAGGATGACATGCTGAGAGTGAGATGGGCCATTTTTGCCCTCAATCTTGTGTGTTATTTTCCTTGCGCAAAATGTGCCTTAACATGTATGAAAACCATTAAAAGAAAGAAAGATAGGAATTAGTAGGAAAGACTGGAAAATGTAAAGTATAGGAGGAAGAGGTCAGAAAGGGAATGCACCATGGAAAGTCTTTCGTCTCGCTCACACTTTAATACCGACTGCTGTTGGTGACACAGTGAAGGTAGCCTTCTGAAACGTGAAAGCAGCAACAGCAATGGAGATGGAAGCAGGTTAACAGGAGTGGATGAATCCTTAAAGAGTTCGCTAGGCTATCAGATAATAAACAGCTACATTGTGATTAGTCACACATTTTGTCTGCCCAGAATCCTGATGATGCTAAACATAACATACTGCCACAAACATGCTAGCTATTTGTTTACATTTCCTTTAAAAGGCAGATCATCAACACAGATCCACACATTTATTTGTGCAACAAATCTGCTTCAATCATCAAGAACAAGAACCAGCAATCATCAAGAAGGCCGGCATCCAAAAAACAAGGGTGCACATGTACATTTGTACAAATATAGTGGGGTAAATACAAGAATATAAACAATACATGCAATGACCACTTCGTGTGTCGTGCCCCTGTGCACTGAATATACTGAATACCCCATTTTTTGCACCTCTGCCAACAATTTTCAGTCTTAAAGACCTGGACATCATGAGGACGTGACATGATTCACACCTGCTTGATGAAGAAGCTAATCAGATGTGTGCTTAACTTATCAGCATGATATGCATAATGTGCTATGAATATTATTTGTTTTTTTTGTATGTATAATTAGAAAAATAATTATAACAATGAAGGAATATATAGTCAATAAACAAGAAATACGCAATCCTGAATAACAAAAGTTGATTGTTCTAGAATTAACTAAAAGAAAAAGTGGCAAATTTGGCAAACTCAAAAAATAAAAATAAAACCTGCCTATGGTTTAAACTTTAAATATCAAGAAACTATATAATATATTTGAAACATGGACTACTCTGGATGTTTTACAATTTCTAGGTCGCTATTTAAATGCTAGCAACTTTGTCCTTCGTACAAAAGGTCACATTTTGCATGAGTCTTATGCCTTTTATTGAAGCCTGCTTTCAGATGACACTCAGATAGATTTTATCCAACATAGATAATCGGGATTTACACAAATGTGTGTAGTCCATGCCAGCTCAAGTGTATGTTGTCATTAAAGCAAAAAATGGGGAAGAACCAAATACAAGTAGTATGAATAGGATCATTCTATAACTGTAAGCCACTTTGAATAAGGGCTTCTTCCAAATGCCGTAAATGGAAATGTCATGACTAGACCAGAAAGAATGCGCTGAAAATTAACAGGAAACTTGGCAAGCACATCCTCACACAACACTGTGTCCAAACTTCTAAACAAAAAAATAATGGAAAAAAAAAGTAGCTGTCCATGAAAATATGTCTCATGCTGTGAAAAAGAGCACAAAAAACATTTAGACAGAGAGACAAAAGAAAAAAGGGACTATACCTTGAGCAAGACAACAACCTTGAAAAGACAAACGGCATACAAAGAGTGCAGTGAAAGGCCAGGTACACCAATCAGGAATAACATTATGACCGCCTGCCTCATATTGTGTTGGTCCCACATTTTCTGCTAAACAGTTCTGACCTGTCGAGCATTAAAATTCTTCAGCAGTTTGAGCTACAGGAGCTCGTCTGTTGGATCAGACCACATGAACCAGCCTTCGCTCCCCACTTGCATCAATGAGCCTCGACCGCACACGACCCTGTCGCCGGTTCACCACTGTTCCTTCCTTGGACCACTTTTGATAGATACTGACCACTGCAGACTGGGAACAGCCCACAAGAGCTGGTTTTGGAGATGCTCTGACCCAGACGTCTAGACCAGAGGTCCCAAAAACATCAATTGTTCACAGGCCGCACAGAAAGAATACATAACTTACATTATTTCCATTTTATTTATAATCTGATTCTGAACTATGTTTTATTTTGTATATTTACCGAATTCTCTACGCCACATCTGTCTATGACTCACTCTTGATGCATGTCATGATGCCTCGGTCACATGTCTTACCTCCATCCGCTACCTTCTTAAAGGGGCTGCTTAGGTCGCTAACACATACGCTAAATTCAAACCCCCAAGCAAGCAAAATGAACAAAAAACAACACCTTAGATTTACGTTTATTATTATATTTAGAATATACCGTTCATTTTATTTAGTTGGATTTATCCACCACACCTTAAAGGCCGATCCGTGAAAATATTGTCTGACATTAAACCGGTCCGTGGCGCAATAATGCTCGGGGACCGCTGGTCTAGACATCACAATTTGTCAAACTCGCCCAAAACACTTGCTCATTTCTCCTGCAAACACAGCAACATAGAGGACAAAATGTTTACTTGCCAACTAATAAATCCAACTCACTATCAGGTCCCATGATGAAGAGATAATCGGCGTTATTCACTTCACCGCTCATAATGTTCTAATGTCAAGTTATGCCTCTTCTGTGTGTGTGCACTAGAGCACACCAAATGAAGTGATTAAACATACATACTGAATGAAAATGTTTCATTTGTGAAAGCCAAAGGGAAGAATGTGGTTTTACTTGTACACCAGACAACTTCAAATATATATACATACAACACTGATATGTTGTTAAGACTGAATGCAGGCAGAGACACGATGATTAAAGCATGAAATGCGACATCGATATTAAACCGCGTTCTGCAGCGCGAGTGATGCCGCAAGGACACGCGAGACAGATTGAGATAGTGTAGGAGAAAGGCATGGCCGAAGGGAGCAGAGAGAGAACTGGATGAGATGAGAAGCTTCTGCTACTGCTGGTGTATAAAGGGAATGTGAAATGCTGAGGAAAGGAAAGATTGATGGACAGGCATGGAAGAGTGCAAGCCACCTCTCTTGCACCTGAGCTGTCCTTAGGCGATCGAAAAAATCTCTCTCAGATGCTGTTTAGTCGGTGAGAATAAAGAAAAGTGCTGCAGGCAAATCGACGGCCCAGACCACTGATGCTGATCGTTCTGTGATAACATGATTCCTCTGGTGTCCTATAATCCTACAAAGTTATTGTGATGAATAACAGAAATAGAATAAGCGTGAAGATTGAACAGGATGATTACGAAACCGTATTAAACATGGACTTTAGCATTAATGTATTTGTAATTTAACAATTATTTGGGGAAAAATTTGAAAGTAATCATCATCCTGGTTAACAAATAGCTACACTAGTCTGAGCACTGAATTATACTGTGAACTCAAGTGCCAAGATGGGCAAACTGAGAACAGAACACTTTACCATCATACCATACATTTTGTTTGTTCATAGATACATTTAATGGCATGTTCTTCTCTCAAAACTATCTCTGAAGACTTTCCCATTGCAGCAAACCTCAATCCTTTGCTACAAACCATATTGTGTAGAATTTGAGCATACTATCAGATTTATATTATATGCAGTTCAAAGTGGAGCAACTCTGTCTCCTTTTCATTAGAAAGCTAATTTAAGGGACCCTATGCTTCCACACACACAGGAACACACACATACACACATACACACACTCAGTGCCACACTGTAATCAAATGCTCTATTCAGACTAGATTATGCTTGTGCCTTTCTGATGATAATTTCTTCCACTGTCTTTCTCGCACTTCCTGGTGCTTCCTTTTTTGTTCTCTTATAATTAGATGCATACATTTACGAGGGAGGTTTCCATCCAGAGCTGCCTTATATTTGGAGATGGGGTTTTGAGTGCGAGTTTGCAAATGGACACTGTAAGTGGAAATCTCTGATTAAAGTAGGCTTTTATCAGTTAATAGTAATTAATAATCAGTATATAATCTATATGGATCTGTAGGAGTGTGTAAGAAATCTACAGAATAAAATAAAACACAATTGAGCGTGCTGTTAAAGAAAATAATCACCTGTCATACACAGATATAAAGCAAAGGCACTGCTGCCTTTACAATTGATTATTATTTAATAGATGATCTATAAATTGGACCAACCATCCTGAAGTATTACAGTATAATTCTCTGATACCACCAAAATTTGCCAAATAGTACTTCTCTTTTTTCAAACCAAAGGTAATTTAAAGATATATGTTTCTGGCAAAACATTATTTTGTCCTTTTGTTCTATAATTTACTATAGAAACAATAACATGTGTGAATTATTGTCATATATTAGACCTAGCTTTAAACAATCATTAATTTACCACTTTTTCCTTTTCTTTCATTCTGAAGTGATTAAGACAAATAAAGATTGTCATTCAATTGCAAAAAAATCCCTAAGATGGAAAATGTATAGTGATTGTTGAGGTTTAAAGTGCTGACATTGAGGACTGTGGTTCCCTGTTACTATAGAAACAAGAACATAAAATGGATCTGTTCATATTAGTCAGATTTAAATCAATACCCGAATCTTGGTCACTTGGTTTGCCTCTAAACACTCTTGAAGAAGGATTTCCACAGAGATCTTAAACCAATTGTGTCAATGGTGCATGTCCATTTAAGTGAGCGCGTCTAAAGACCCCCGAGGCCCTCCTGAGGCTGTAGACATCTGGCACTTTACAGCTTAAAAACCCTCAAAGCCTGGTGTTAACATCACCAATTTCCATCAGAATTTGTTTTCATTTTATTTTCCTTTCCACACATCAGGACTTGGGGGAAACAGCTGATATGATCTGTATAAGGCCAAGCTGATGTTTGATTTCTAATCAAAAAGGTAATTGGATGAAAGAAGACTATTAGGAGTTTAGCCCTAGAGAATCTTCAGCAAAACATAAACTGCATACTTGATGATGTATGAGTTATAATTATGTATAATTAATTGCTAAACTGACTAATGAATCACAAATCCTTTATACAAGCATACGAAGGTCCCAAATGGTTAATGGCTATAGATTTCTAATTCGGTTCTTCTTGGTACCTTGGGTAGAAACAACATCAAAAATTTGTAGAGAAAACTTTCCTACTATAGAACCAGAGGTGAAAAGCTTAAAGCAACAATAGTACAGAAGGTTTCTAGTTCATAATAGGTACCAAGGAGAACCCCTTAGGAATTTGATAGCCAGTAGGCATTTAGTGGTTTAAAAATGTTGTCAACAATCTTATAAGGTATCCAGTTTTGGTTTTGGTAAAGATCTGCTTGATTCTGTTCAAACAGTGACAAAAAAAATTAAAATAAATACAGTATATTCCAATGTTCAATCAATAATTGGATTTATTATTACAAATATTCACTATAAACATCCAAACTGCTAAAAGTAAGCTTCAGTTGCTTGCTAAGCTATGTGTTGTGAATTCTTTACACAACACAATGTAACCTGCAAAAGTGCAATTATTTGATGGACAGAAAATAAAAAAAAAGATGAAAGAAATGGGGTGGAAACACAGTTTTCTAAATTGAGAACAGCATATGGAGTCTCTGTTCCAGTTTCTTCCTGGTGATGTCCAAAATCATCTTTTCTGCTAATGCACCAAATTTTAGAGTAAAGAAAAAATAAATTCAGTGATGTGTTTTTGTCCTCAGAGCATAGAGAGTCTGTTCTATCTATTTTTGTCTAAATTTGAACCGCTTTTCACTTTCCTCTATAAAATAGTATAGAAGGGAAGGGCCTTTTCAATTAATCAGTCAATTAGTTTTTTCCCCCAATATGTGCTTCATCTATAAAAGCCTTTCTGTAGCACATTAACTGAATGGAAATGTAACTTCAGACTACCAAACAGGTAATTAGACTCCTAACTGGAGTATGTTAAACAAAATCCCACTATTTAGGCAGTTTCCAGAGGCAGCTGTTAGAAACCATAAACTGTAAGTATTAAACGGTAAAACAATTTATTTAGCAATGCTACAGGGCATCAATGCAGGCTAAAATAAAGTATATTTAAGTACAGACAGATTTGTAACAGATTTGCTTTAATTAAATAAATTGATTTTTGACTTGGGTGATGAGTCTGAATTCTGTAATTTAGAAAGTGAAGAGTTTTTTCAGACTCAGGAATTATATTTTGGCAAAAATCGTCTTTTGACCAGATAATGACTAGCTAATCACAAGGGAAAAGAAATGTAACTGTAATTAAAATGTAATTGTAAAGTCTACATGCAATTTAAAGACACGTAGAACACAAAAACCAAAAACAAGAGCAAGTTTGCAATCATGGTTATAAATTCAGTGTTTGTGAACACACTGTTGTCTGAAACTAGCTAATGATAAGATTAAGAATTTAGTGACATTGCAGTTAACTATACAGACAGTGTAAAGGCAAAGGGACTGTCGAAATGAAAATTTTGTTCAGGGATGTTGGTAAAATATTAGGAAATCAAATTTGTACGAGTAGAATTACACCGTGATTGCACATAGCACTGAATACTGAATTCATCATCGATATTCTGTCACTAGAAAAATCAGGCTAATGTTTATTTTCTGATTTACATAGTGAACACCTGACAGACTGACAGTTTATTAGCTACAGTAAAGCTTAAACTGGTACACAGAATTGAATGTCAATAAACAGGGAAATTATGCTAATTTGCTTTGCATTAGTGCTAAATCTGTAGTCTAAAACACAAGTAATAAACAATGCTTGCTAATACACACATCAGCTCAAAGACAGCTCAGAGTATCAGGCTGACAGTCCATCCTCTTGTTTTTATCCTCACAGGGACTGAGAGGCGAGTGAAGTAGCATTAATCAACATAACCCACACTCAAAGAGAAATGAATTAAAAGGCCTCAACCTGAAATATTAATCGCTGTTTACCACACTAATATCCCCTCTGCAGGCAGCCGGGCCCAAGGGGGCTGCCTCCAAATGAGACATAGAGCGAGCGCTGTTGCTATGGGAGCAGGTTGCTATGGGATGGCGGCCATCAAGGTAACAGATAGCGTGCGGTCAATCAGTTAACTGGCAGAGGAGACTGGGCGAAAGGCACCATTTAACCCTGTCAATGTTCAATGATTGTAACATTTACTTCCAAGTTCTGTGTATGTATTTTCGGAAATATACATAGTTCACCTTATTGATATTGATAAGATGTATATTTCTGTATAATATTCCCTTTTTTTTTTTATTTTTTTAAACAAATTTGGGTCACTGGGACTTTCATAAATCTTAATATTCGCTTAATACTAATTAAAAGTTGAGTTCCAGCAAACCTGAATGCAATTTATTTTTTATTTAAATAGTGCTAGGGCAAATTCTTCCTGTTTTTATTACTTTTTCTTGCACTTCCTTCAAGAGGGAAGTTAAATTGCAAGCAATGGAAGAAAGAAGAGAATAAACAGAAAACCAAGTTATAGAAATTAGAAGTACCCTAACTTATTGCTATACAATTATATGAAGTCTTGCCAATCCAATGCTTTTTTATAGGTTCGCTGTGGCTACAATTATAAAAGCGAGGTAGCAGGCAAGAGCTTATCTAGCAAGTGTAACCTACTGTGACATACTATATAATTATGAAGATTCTTTCATGAAGCATCGGATCGTACTGATTGTTCAAAAATTAAATTTTAGGTTTTAGTCTAGCAATGTCCAGGGGTCAAGACTAGTAAAATGTTGACCAGCTACATTCAATTACTCCCTCCATAGGCTCACATCAGCAATGATCCTTAACTCGATGAAGTTTGAATTTTTTATATCTATATGCTTGCTTCCAAGAAAGCTGCAAAAACAAACACAGCAGATATGCAGCCCTCGTTACCTTTCCTTGAGCCTTCTGAGATTTCAAGGTCTAATGGAAATTTTCCGTTTCCTGCACGCTTATGGATTCTCTCTCCATCTCACTGAATATCTTACCTCGTCTCTCTCTTCAGCTTTCGCTCATGAACACATTCACTGTCTGACATGAACACATGTCTAGTGTCTGTATTTGGTATAAATAAGAATGTCTGCTTAGGAGCAGTCAGACTGTAGGTTTAATATGACACTGGCGCAGCATCTAGAACAAGGAAAGTATAAAAGAATTGCACATTCTTCTTAAAGTGCCTGTCCATCACCCTACTATAATTTACAATGATATCTCACTGATGCATTTTACTGCCTGTAATCATCATGCAGTTTGCTCCATTCTGTACATTCTCTATTATCTTCGGTGGTGGATGAAGTACACGTACCACGTATTTGAGTTAAAGTAAATATACACTTGGTAAAATATTACTCTAGTAAAAGTAAAAGTGCTCCCTTTAAACTTTTTCTTGAGTGAAAGTACAAAAGTGTTTGCCTTCAAATATACGTAAGTTTCCAAAGTACTACAGTGTTTCGGTTTACTTTTTCTCTTTTCGTGTTGATTTTCAGTTTTCTGCCACAGTTCTGGTGACTCCTATTTCAGGAAAGAGCTCATGAACATCAGAGCTTCCACCCCAGTGGACTTATTTTCGAGTTTTCTGGCTTCTACCATGGATTTACTGGCTTAGAGAAAAACTCACTGGTGTACTCATGCACTCCCTGGGATATTCCTTTCTAACGTGCGCTCACTAACGTCCTTTCTAACGTGCACTTTCCAACGTGCGCAGACTTTATTAAAGGTAATCTTTTTCACAAACTTACCAAATACCAAAAGTTTATTGAGTTCCTGACCAGAGAGGGGAACATATTGGTGTCACTCGTGCCGCACTGGGCCAGTCCGACCACATCATGGTTCATTTGATTTCTGCATACAGGCAGAGCCTAAAACTCAGTTAACCTGTTGTGAGGACATCAAAGAAGTGGACCAGTGAGGCTGTGGGGGAACATTAGGGGTGTTTGGACTGTACAGACTGGGATGTTTTTAGGTCTGCCACCAGCAGTCTGGATGAGTACACATACACTGTGACATCCTACATTAACTTCTGTGAAAACAGCATCATTCAATCACGCACCAGGGTGAGTTATAACAATGACAAACCCTGGTTCACAGCTAAACTCAGGATAGGATAGAGAAAGAGGCCACATTCAAAAGTGGTGACAAAGGAAACTACAAGAAGTCCAAGTACAGATTTAGCAAGGAGGTGAGAAGAGCTAAAACAGAGCATGGTGAGAGAATTGAACAGCAATTTTAAACCAACGATTTGCCTCTCTCTGAATAGGGCTTAAGGCAATCACCAATTACAAGTCTAGAGCCCCCGCTCTGTGAACGACCTGCACCTGGCCAGCAGCCCGAATGAGTACTATTGCCGATTTAAAAGACAATGGGACAGACCTGGCCTCCCCCAGTCCTCCCTCCACCAGCCATTGACAGCAGTAGCCTCCCTCCTACATTTCTATACCTGGATTACCCTAACAGCTCCGCACCTCAGCATCTAATAGGCTCTATAAACATCTGAACAACCGCAAGGCTACAGGCCCGGACTCTGTCTCCCCCCCATCCTGAATAACTGTGCCAATCAGCTGTCCACAGTGTTCACAGACATTTTTAATACCTCACTGGAGACCTGTCACATGCCAGCCTGCTTCAAGACCTCAGCCATCATCCCAGTCCTCAAAAAGACAAGGATCATAGGACTTAATGATTACAGGCCCGCCGCCCTCACATCTTTGCTCATGAAGTCTTTTGAGCGCCTTGTGTTGTCCTACCTCAAGGACATTACAGACTCTCACCTGGATCCACTACAGTTCACCAGAGATTCATTCACAGAGGCTGTGAACATGGGCCTCCCCTTCATCCTCCAACATCTAGACTCCCCAGGGTCCTACGCCAGACAAGCTCTTCCAGCTGAATGTGCCTGACTCGTTGGATCACAGACTTCCTGACAGACAGGCGGCAGTTCGTGAGGCTGGGAAAGCATGTCTCTGACTCTCTGAACATCAGTACTGGATCCCCCAAGACTGTGTCCTTTCTCCTCTGCTATTCTCCCTGTACACCAACGGCTGTTTATCTGGTCACCAGTCTATCAAACTTCTGTAGTTTGCTGATGATACCACCCCCGGCCTCATCTTTAACAGGGATGAGTTGGCCTGCAGGAATGAGATGGACCTTCTGGCGTCATGGTCCAGCATTAACAACCTAGAGCTCAACTCTCTCAAGACAGTGGAGATGAAAGTGGATTTCAGGAAGGACCCCTTGTCATCCTCTGTAACTCTCTGGTGACATCTGTCGAGTCCTTTTGCTTCTTCCTGGGCACCACCATCACCCAGGAGCTCAAGTGGAAGCAGAACTTTTAAATTGTAATTTCATAGCATAGCCTACTCAATCTTTATATACTGTATCAGTATACTATCTACTATCAGTATAGTATTAGTATAATATTGTATTGTCCACATGCACTAATGTAGTGCCTTAGATACATCTACTAACTTTTGACTTATATAAAAACGTTTCTTTATGTATACATCCTACATAAATATATACATAAATGTTCTGCTTTAAAAAATTTAACTCTTAAATCTGCTCAAAATACAAGCATTAAAATTGGCCTGTCTCAAATTATTGTCCAGGTGGTAAATTAGTGCAATTTTTTTTACCAAGCTTCGGGCTAACAAATTGGCATCTTTTTAATAATCCAAGAACTAACTTCCAAACTTTTCCCACATTGCTATGCTCCTCTTGCTGTCTTCCTGTAGTGCCAGAATCAGATTTAAAACACTGCTCCTCCTAAAAAAACCAAAAAGTCCCAGAACCCTTCTAACTCACAGCTCTTATCTCTCTCTGCATTGCACCACACCTTTTCTGATCCTTAACTCAACTGCTCTCACCATCTCTCAGGGAACAGGAAAGGCAAGCTTAAAGACTCCTTTTCTTCTGTAAACTTAGGGGTGGAATGAACTTCCACTTGATGTCCAAACAGCTGTCTATGTCTAATTTCCTACCTCTTTCTGAAGTATTTAAATAAGCAATTCTTTATTTAAACACCTTGCTCTTCTAACTATATTCTTTCTAAACAGAGAATTTTGGATGGTATTCTTAGTCTGAGTCCTAATCAACCAGTATGTCTTTATTAATGGAGACTTCAAAGCCCTTTTGTAAGTTTCTCTGGATAAGGGCATCTGCCAAATGTTATAAATGTAAATGCCTTGGTAATAGTTCCGATACATAACAGCCAGTCACATCTATTGTCTGCACCACTGATAAATGCACAGTATAAGTAACAGCAGATAAATTACAGTGATGGAATTTGGTTTATTCTTACATTACATTGATAGCATTTTGCAGACACCCTAATGCAGATCGACTTACAATTATATTTATTACAATTATTCCTGTCATAGTTAAACCCTTGATTTGTTTGCAATTTAAATCCAAACCATGATTGAAATGTAAGTATTTGATACTTGAATCACCATGAAATTAGAAATATAAAATTACAAATAAATGACTATGGAGAATGAACAATTTAGTGAGAAGAAAGATAATTTTCACTTTATATGTAAAAAGTAAAAAATTAAAAGTAATAGGTGAAGGAAAAGCTGAATACAAGTACTGGAAGGAGTCTCCAAAAGGTAGAGCTTTTTAAGTTTTCGGCCACAGGAATGCCTTCAGAGAATTTAGAGAATGTTACATTTTATGGTTTATCAGTAACAAGCAGGTGTTTAACATTAATTGTAACCATAAATGGATAAATCACAGAACATACCATATTTACTTATATTGCTGTAGTAGTATTCAAGCATTCATGGATATGTTGTTAAAGGAAATTATTGACCTTGGGTATGGTGCTTCACATCCTGAGACATCAAACCATAATGCTGATGATCTAATTTTGATGATCCAAGATTTTTTATCTCATTGTTCTTCGGTGTTCTGGTGTTGTTTTTTGTGTTTTGTGTTTAGTGCTTTTGTACTATTTAAAATGGCCTTAAAAATACAATGGTGTTGTGCGTGTATGTCACACTCAATTACCATTGCTCTGTTCTTACTAGTATGTCTTTCAAGCATCTTCTGAAACCTGTCTGGATCTATTTACACCACCTTCTCACTCTTCCAATCTATCAAACGCTCCCTGTTCCTTCATCTCGCTGCCTCTCTCTGACTCGCTGCGGTTTTCTCACTCTTTTCCATCAATCTTCTGGCAGCATCGCACACCCCATATAACCCTCCCTCCCTTTCTCAGGGAGTGCCTACCCTCCCTTCATTTCCCATTCTCCATTTCCATCTTTCCATCTTTCCATCTTACTCTACAGATGGTGGGCCATGTGGCAGGCTGGCAGCTTTGCTCATTATTATACCTGCCATACCCAGGGAGAAGCAGGCGTCAGTGAGAAAGTGGAGACATCATGCTGTTTTGTCCACCACTTCAGGTGAGCACTTGGTTCACTGTACACGGCGTGTGGAGCTATTATTTCTAATCTAGGAACTCTGGACGTGTTATAAGATTGAAATTTTCCATATGCCTGTAATGTAGTTAACCAGCAAGAAATGATTTGTGTCCAGTCTACGCTTCATTAGTTTTTCTACTAGTGAGGCCAAGCTAATATAGCTAATGAATATGGGAATTTTAGCAAACAGAAATTTGGATTCATAAGTAGTCTTGCAATAGTTACATTTGAGCCATTTTTAAACCATTTAGCTTTATCATACACAATCATTTCTACATTTGCTCGTTCATATACAAAGTCTAGCATCTCTGCTAACACATTAATATTGGGTTACCTGTTATATAATAAATAGATAGCTAAAAAACTAAAAAAAAGTCTGGCTAGCACTTATATACCCTGCCAGGAAGGCATGGTTGGTTTATAGATAAAAATAACACATAAAAAAAAGACTTCAGGCTAGATACAAGAACAAATCTGCATTTTTTAAAAGTCAAACCAGTAAAGAAAATACACTGTTAGCAAAAATCAACCCTAAATATGTCCGTACACGATGTTTAGCAAAACACGCACAGAGATCTATTCCAGCAAATTGAATAATAAGGACTTATAGTGAAAAATATCACATATAGTATGTTAATTATAAGTGTACATCCTGTAACCCATATTGTCATGTGCTTACACTTCATCATGTAGGCTACATAAAAAAACGCCACTAGCAATGTGAAACCAAGTGATAGAGGCCACTAGAAAGAACTAACCCAAGTCTTCATTATCTTTATTTAAAAAAAGGTTATTCAGCTGATGTTGAACATAATATTTATTAAATAATAACACTTTTTTGTGTGTGTTTTGGAATGCAAAACTATTATTGTTTCAGTATTGCATAGTTTTATTAGACATACACATTGTCTACAATCTTAATAATGTAAAGGAGGTGATTAGCAAAGAGCAAATTGATAGTAAGAAATCAAATCAAAGACTAGAAAACATAAAAAATGTATTTGTAAGAACTGCTGTAGACCCATGCAATACTTTGTAACGATTTATGGATTTAACAATAAAAATTGGACCATAAGATTTATTATAATAGTGTAATACTGTATTGTTTGCTGTCACCTTATAAGCAGTCAAACCCTGCTACTGATCATTTCCTTATGTTTGACACTTTGTTTATTACTGTATATTTCTTAGGCAAACAACAATATGAGTAAAGAATGGTATCTAAAAATGATGCAATTAGTTATTATATTAAAA
Source organism: Silurus asotus (assembly GCA_024362625.1). Taxonomy (NCBI): domain Eukaryota; kingdom Metazoa; phylum Chordata; class Actinopteri; order Siluriformes; family Siluridae; genus Silurus; species Silurus asotus. The sequence continues at coordinate 1,395,145 of MU551594.1, read as the reverse complement.
TAGTAATGGTAATAATGGTAATTAGTCGTTATGTTCTAAGAACGGACACTTACTTTCTGATTGTACTTGCATAGCAATCCAGCTTTCACTTACCTTTTCTTGATACTGTCTCCGTGAGGAGTCCAGAGACTGGATGAGCGCTGTGGCATGGCCAACAAACATAGCATAGCACGTTGCTCCGACGATCATGCTGAGGATGGTAAGCCAAACGTCCGTCATTCCCACTGGAGGGTACATGCCATAACCAATGCACAGCATGTGACTCATAGCCTTGAAGAGGGCATATGAGTACTGCTGGCCCCACGTATCGTTCTGCAGAGGGAAAGAGAGAAAAACCCTAAGGCCATCACACACAGTATGCTAAAGGTCAACTAGAACTACAGTCTCAAAGGTCTGGGCCACTTGAGGCAGCATAGCAGGTGTTTCTGGACTGTGGCATTCAGAACCCCTAAATGTGTCACACATGCTAAGCATGTCGATTGTGAATCAAATGGCTTGGACACATAAAGTTTACAGAAATTGTAGGAACGGCAGGGTTTAATAGATAAGTTTGTAGTGAGTCCCAGAAATTGTGGATAAGCATCTCTTTTCTTTTGGATTCCTGTGTAATCAATACAACCTCAGGAAATTACTTTGGAACTAATATCTACAGAGGTGATGACTCTCATAGTGGTGTAATAGAAAAGGGTTATTATTGGGAGATTCCCACGATGTCACAACCATCTGCAGCCAGAAGCCAAGGAAGCAAAAACATCCTTTTTTTCAGAGTGGGAAGGATGGCATACACCAGGGATGTCCAAGCTTTTCCACAAAGGGCCGGTGTGGGTGAAGGTTTTCATTTCACCAAAGCAAGTGCACACCAATCTCTACCTGTATAAAGCTATGATTTTCATTTTCAGTGACTATCAGGTATGGACCCTGATTGGTTGGAATGAAAACCACCACCCACACTGGCCCTTAGTGAAAAAGATTGGACTAGCATACACTCTTCTCAATCACACAAACAATAGCCAATGAATTACTTGAGCAAACACGTCCACATTAGAACTGAATTTAATCCATAATTCTACTTCAGGTTTATCCACTATAGTTTAAACTAGTCTACAGGAGCTCACATCTCAGTTATGTCTGTAGTTATGTTAAAATACTTACAAAGCTCATTTTAGTAAAACAGAACAAACCCAAATATTGTATATGCCGTAAGCTATGGTCACATCCAGCAACTTGCAGTGGAAACGTGACAGGAGAACATACATTTCCAAAAAGAAATAAATTACAGCAATATAAGTGGCAGCAACCATTAACTAGACTAGACTTACTAGATTTGGGCATGTTCAGCAACAATTTAATTGAGAACAATTGAGAAATTAACTTTACGCAAATATAGAGCGATTTGGTGCAAAGGCTTTAGAGCACCTGTGAACCATCTCCTGATTTGTGGTACACTAGTTGCGTCACCTATTAATAAATGTACAAATGCACTCGTGACTTCATAGTAAACTGACTGAAAAAATGTAAAAACAGTGCATGTATGAACATACTTTTAGACACTGCTGTGTAACTGTTCCACCAAATGTAAAACGGTACTACTACTAGAGGCACAAAATTTGAAAATGGAAATTTGTTGAAATTGCCACACTGTAATACAGCTTCAGTAGCTGTTAAAAAAGGGTTGTGATTCGCTGAATTTAAATGTCTCAAAAGAAACAACTTTTACTGTCCCTAGTTAATAACTGGCTCATAGGTATGAATTATCAAGTGACCAAGTTAGGGAGAAAAATAATCAAAAAGGTTTGCTTAGTAATTTTGTTTCTTTTTAACAAAACAGTATCTTTAGTCTCTTGATTTTCTTTGACCACCTTCTCTAGTGCAGGTATAATCATCCCGATTTCCCCACAATGCACTTGTTCTACCCTAAGAGTTTTGGTGGCCTACTTTCAGTCTGATCAGCCTTTATAACTCACTTCTGATTTTTGTCTGTGCTATTTTAGGTATTCTGTAAGGTAATGACCAAATCACCATTAGTCCTCTGAAAGTTCCTGGAAGCCTCATCTGTGAATTCTGGCTATAAATCAAATGTCAGATGAGTCTTTTCTTATCTGGCCCCTGGTCTGGTACAGTACTCAAGTCCTTCTCAGGCAGGTGATCCAGGGTCACACATCAGGTGTTCTGTGGCTTGTTTATATAACCGGAAAGGGAACTCAATTACCAGGTGGAAGAGAGTTTGTAATGAGACCAGGCTCCCTCTCGTCACTCTCCTGAGCACCGTGGGCCTCTCGAAAAACGGAACACCTCTTGACTAACAATAATGCAAAATTAAAGCACAGTGAGGGTGCTCACTGGAAAATTGTCAATACTTGACTAATATTGAAGTAGGGCTGAACAAAAAATTAGCATCTGTGCCACTTCTCCTTGACATTTCTTTTTTTTTAATAACACATTGTAAAATGTCACTTTCAAGAAAGTATGCATACTTTTTTCTGCCTACTGAGATGAAGTTGTTAATTCAGTAGACCAAATGCAAAAAAAAAAAAAAAAACAGAACAGAACAGATGAATCTCAGCTTGTGCACATGCCCAGGTTGAGTTCTGTAATTAACAGGAATCACATGAGATGAGGATGAGACAGCATGAGCCCCCTACCAAAAAATCAGATTGAGGTTAAGCAACTGTCTGAAGATACTCACCACCATCTTGTTTTTGGCAACCCAGCAGTCTGGAGGGAAATCCTGCAGCATGGGTACAAGGAACTGCAGGCAGCCATCCCAGTGGCACAGCAGGAGCATCATGCCAATCAGATTCACAATACGCACCATCGCACTGGCCAGGTCATAGGTCATATGGAAAATCTGGGGAGCAAATTTGATTCGTGATTACATAGATTTATGTCAGTTGCAAGTGTTGCCTGTGATTTCTCCACTGATGCTTCCTGACATAGATTGAAGCTGTTTATAGAAAAAATTAAGAAGCAATAAATAGTAAATTACAGTCATTAAACTCACTAAGTTTTCTTGGTCTCCCTGCTGGCTGTTTCCATCTACTTCTATTGTCTTAAGTTGGTTGATTTCTGCATAATGAATTAAAAAAGGGCTAGAATACTAAATCTGATATATTTTTGCTATTAGGTCTACATATCCAGGTTTATTTAGCTTGTTTCATTCCATAAATACCATAAACTGATATAATGGTCTAATCAGTCAAATGTTTGGATGATAGGAGTGTAATAATACGATAATAAACTCCAGGCATGATTTTATTCAATTCACAATTCATTTTAATTTGATTCTCAGAATATAATTGTATTATATTATTAACAATTAAATAATAATTATTATATTTATGACTGAAAACACCGTTTATATTCGTGCATTATACAAAATTCAAAACCATTGGCATTTTAATCTGTGTAAAACTAAACAAATAAAAAATTGCTATTAACAGAGCTTTTTCTTTTTAACACAATATACAACAATCTACCAAAAACTTGATTTCCCTATTAAAAATTATTGATTAAAAATGAATGAGCTTTACACCCAGAAACAGAGCCCCAAAGTCAGCTAAAATGCCCGGCTTTGGTTAGACCTTTTTTAGACCCTGTAGATTGCTGGAAATTCCATCTCGGTTCTCAATGTCCCTCTAATCAATCAAGTTCATTTCTATAGTGCTTTTCACAATGGACATTGTCTCGAAGCAGCTTTACAGAAATTAAGAATTAAAGTTATTAGGTGTATGAGCAGCTTGTGTTAAGTAAAAACTCCCTAGATGTTATGGGGAAAAAAACTTGAGAGGAACCAGACACAAAAGGGAAACACATCCTCATTTAAGTGATATCAAGGTGTGATTATATAATATAAAACTCCGGAGAGTGAGAACCACCATGAGTACCGGAGTGTGTAATTATGAATAATGTTCATTTTACAGTCTTATACAGTCATTTGACGTTGTAATGAATCAGACATTGTAATGAATCAGTCCATCTATTTAGTTTTCAACCCTGAATACCAGGTTAAATTAGGACTACATCTTGTTTCCTAAAAAATAATTTTAGAAAAAATTACAGATTCCTCTCCACTAGCTAATTCTTAGCATTATGTAATAGCTACCAACTGTGACGGGTGAAGCTCAACACATCCACATATGTAATATAACTACTTTATCCTGGTCATCTCCATAGTGGATATGAAAGCTTTACATCTTCTGTGTACTGCTCTGCCATAATCAATGGTGCAAGAATTAGATATTCATCCTTAATTTGGAAATTATAGTGAGTTCCATGTGGATGCCCCCACCTCTCATCTCTCCGGCTTTTAAACCATGCTCAAGGTCATATTCCTGGCCATGCTGTGAGGGCTTTTTCCTGTAATGGGTTAGTTTCTGTTTCTGTTAATCTGCTTCGAATTCCAGGCTGTAACGACAAGCTTTCACTTATATAATCACTGCCCTTTTTACAGATGCCACTAATGGCTCTCTGTTCTGAGTGTGTGCGGTCAAGGTCATATTCCTGGCCATGCTGTGAGGGCTTTTTCCTGTAATGGGTTAGTTTCTGTTTCTGTTAATCTGCTTCGAATTCCAGGCTGTAACGACAAGCTTTCACTTATATAATCACTGCCCTTTTTACAGATGCCACTAATGGCCCTCTGTTCTGAGTGTGTGCGGGTGTGTGTGTGTGTGTGTGTGTGTGTGTGTGTGTGTGTGTGTGTGTGTGTGTGTGTGTGTGTGTGTGAATGTGTGTGTGTGTGAAACCTCATTTTCAGGCCATCAGTATATGCGTGTGTAAAAACTCATTTTCAGCCCATGAGTCAAGTATAAGGCTTCAGCTTACATGGAGCAGAGAGACGATCACTAATGAACCTCTTAAATAATGACAGCATAATATGGCAAAAAAATATGCAGGGTCATTCCACTTTCCTCTGCAAAAAAAGAGCGAGAGAGGGATGTTGATAAGGCAAAGTTTGCTAATCCTAATGTTAACTGCACCCATGGGATGCTCCTGGACGCCCATGCAGGCTGATGAGTGTTAATGGACGCAACATTTTAAAGCTACTTAATCCTATTTAGGCCACGGCGTGTGCTGCTAACTGCATCTCCCCATATTAAAAGCCACTCAACCACTCGATGCACTCTCAGAAGAGCCTTATAAATCAATTACAGTGACATAAGTCATATAAGTTGCACAAACCCTCCTAGAATCTCTTTCTCTTGTCCAATACAAGCACCTGCCACCTGTCAGTGTAATTAAACTCATTTTGCTTTTTTCCCCTCGTTTTATTTCGCCTTGTCAAAGCAGGACTTAAACAGGTATAAACTACATTAGTAGCACTTACATTACTTGTCAGGAAATAAAAGTCAATATGTCAAGTCAAGTCAAGTTTATTTCTATTGCGCTTTTCACAACAGACATTGTCTCAGAGCAGCTTTACAGAAATCAACAGTTAAGGTGAACGGTGTGTGTTTATCCCTGATGAGCAGCTGTGGCGACTGTGGCAAGGAAAAACTCCCTTAGATGTAATGAGGAAGAAACCTTGAGAGAAACCAGACTCAAAAGGGGAACCCATCCTCATTTGGGTGACATCAAGAGTTTGATCATAAATCTTTCAACAATACAGAACACTGGAGAGTGAGAACTAACATGAGTACTGGAGCATAAGATTATAAGCAAATGTTCTTTCTACAGACTTTGGTATAAAAGTAGGAGCTACTGAGCTCAACATTTGTGGTCATCACAGATCCAGCATCAGCTTCTCCATGCCAGAGCCTTTAAAAAGTCCAGGAGGTCCAATACGTGCTAACTAATGAGTGTAAACCAAATATCAGTTTGTTTTACAACAATAAAAACAATGATGGGTGAAGAACTACCTATTTTTGAAACAATTCAAAAAGCACTTTATTCCCTGTTTGTTTAGTTTTTATATTATTAGATTTATATTCATTGATTGAGAGTCAAAACACTTTTGTACTTTACTTTACTGCTAAGTGTCGTAAATGTAAACGCAACGGAAATAATAAAAAATATGATGTGTCATTCTTTACTTAATAATAAATGTAACATTTATGGTTGATTGTCGTAGTGTAAAAGTAATAAATAATTTTGGGAGATGCTGTTATAAAACTTGAGTTGGTAAAAGTAACTCTGGTAAAAGTAACTCTGCTTTGAAATGAGCTGCATCACATCTTAATAATGTGATCATGATTAGTTATTTTACTAATAGCCCTTGAATTTAATCTATAAAATTCCAAAAACCTAGTTTAGAACGTTGTTCTTGTAGTTGTGATTTGCTAGATATCATTATCTGATAAATGGAAAAATAACAGATAAAAGTGCCATGGATTCATTGGATTTGGACTGTAATTCATATCAATATTCTACTATAAGGCTCAGGACCACAGGTTGCATTTAACACATACTGTATCACATTTATTGTTATGAATGGAAATTTGGTGCCATTTGGTTATGGATGGGTTTCCTTTTGAGTCTAGATCTAGATCTTCTTCATCATGCCATCTCAGGGAGTTTTTCCTTGCCACAGTCACCACTGGCTCGCTCAATAGGGACAAACTTACAACATTCATTATAACCGCTTTATCTCTGTAAAGCTGTGTGAGACAATGTCTATTATTAAAAGTGCTATACAAATACAAATTAATGTAATTAAATTGAATTCATATTCTGCTATGTTGTTAACATTCTCCTATAGGATAAAAATCACCAGTCAACCAGTCACCAGTTTTCCAATTAAAAAATAAAACATGCTAGTCAGCAAAAATGTGATTTTAGAGAACGTTCCTGGCATAACTTGCCATCAATGATTATGATACTATATAAGTGGAAAAATTGGCTTTCACCATGATATACCCTGCGATACTGGGAATTCAATGTGCCCCCAGGATTGAAGGTTCCCTCTCTTCCTGCATGAGATGAAACATTGAGCTCTCTCTCAATGTTTATTCAAAGTATTTAACCCCGGGCACATTTACATTTTCCGAATGGAGTCGTTCACCTGATTGCACCTTTTTCACTCAATCTACCAAACCGCTAAACTGCCCACCCTCCAGCATGAGATGGCCATTTGCTTTGCAAAATGCCAATTGCTCTTTTCAAGCTCTGTTGAGAACGCATAATGATATCCGATGTCAGCTCGTCTGACTGGAAGTAAACGGCTTTTTGTAGCATTAACTAGCTGTAAAAGTGTTCATTGAAAGCATTAATTAGAAAGTGCTGCTTGGAAAATGATACTGCACAATTGAGATACAAAAAGAAAAAAGCGTGAGAGAAAGATGATGATGATGATAATGATGAAGGTACTTTTAGAAAGCACATGCTCGTAATGACTTGTACTAAAGACGCACATACAATATACATTCCTGAAAATGTAATTATAATTTGATGTGCGCTCTTTATGTTGTAATATCATGATTGAACAATTGTGTGAAAAATCATATAAACAATTCATCTAAAGAATTCAGGCTGTCCAGGAAATCACAACCTCAATGTGTAATGCAGTAAATTTTGCTTTTACTCAAAGACTTCCATTCAATCTGGTCAATTTTGGCACCTGGTATTAAGATTGTAGCTAAAAGCAACTGGAGGAATCTGAATAAACCCCTCAAACTTTCAAGGCTCTTCTGTCACTACATCCATTTCCTTCTAGTTACATTTTAGTTACTGAATAATTCATGTTACTTGTGGAATAATATGCTTTATGATGAATAAATGAATAATATGCACAGAGTCAGAGGTTAAATACGTTTGCTTTGTTAAATGTGATATGTAAATCGACTTTTGGATTAATAAGTTGTGACTAAAACATAGCGGGTTGTACTGATATGGGGGAATAAAATCAGCAGACCAGTGATGCAAGTTGTTAAATTTCCAACAGCACATCCTGTATTGTTTTATCTCTTATAACAAATATACAATTGTAGTTACAGGTACGTTTGTACAACATGCATGACAAAACCCATGTCACTGCAGCTACATTATGTACCAATATAGGACATCTTTAAGCCCTTTAACCTAAAAATGTTTGTGTTTTTGAAAAATATAAAAGTTACCAGAAGTGATAAATATACTGTACATCTCCTCACAGAATATTTCACAAGATCTTTTCCAGAGGAACCATCCTGAACACATCAAGGATTTCTATGTTGAATCAGTAGGTCCTTAGAACTCCTAAGTTGTTCTAGGGTGCCATCAGAAATACGGCCCGAAAGGATTATATTTGGTTTTCAATGCTAGTTGTCTTTAAACATCTCTGTCAACTTCTATAAGGAGCTGAGAGCTCTCCAGCCAGGCTGGAATGACAGCATGCAAATCTCAGATAAAAATGGTAATATGAAAGAGCAGAAGCCATTAGATGTAATTGGGTTCAGCTAAGGGACTGATCCTTCTGTCGCTCGCTCTTTCTTTCTGTCGCTTTCACTTTCTCACTCGTCGATCTTCAGAGTTAATAAATTAGCAACGCAAAGGGAAGAGAAGGTTTGCCGCAATCAGAGAGTAAAATTCTTTTGGTTAACTGCTGAAATCTTCTGTAATGCGGCGTTATTATGCCGAATGAGGTTTGAAGAATTATGCTTAATGCATCTCTGTTCACTGGAGCTTCAAATGCTGAGAGACTCTGTTTTTGGAATGTACAAATCATGGAGACAGTGGGCGACTTGAAAAACGTTCTGCTTTTCTTTCACTCTCGCTGCTTTTCTGCTGTAAAAAAAAAAAGCACTTAGAATCAAAGCAAGCGATCGCCTCTTTCTCGATTTCCTCCAACTCAAAAAGCTATATATAGCATTGTGGATGATGGACACACACTTCAAAACTAATTTTGTGAGGAACTAAGTGGGAGTTTTGACTGTTGAGGCTGATAAGACAAAACAACAGATATAAATATCAGGCACTATTAATCTTTGGGACCAACTGAGTAAACCCTGCATCAACACAGCAAATTTTTCCTCATGGTTTTTCTAGGAGCATCAGGCTTGTCAATGTTACTACACAATTAAATAACTACAAAACGTATACAAGAAAAAATACAGTATTGGACTTTTTCCTTTAATGAAATGCTTTCCTGACTTTGATTTTCATGCCATAATTTTCCATAGCAGTGGTATATCAAGTAAAGATCCTTTGAATTTCCTTTCTTGCTTATGACGTTCCAGACAAGCAAACATGACTAAATAACTAAATAAGATTGGAAAACAACAACAGAGAAGGTGCTACAGTAAATGAACCGGTAAACAAATGTTTGGAAAACATGAGTCATTAAATTACATCCAGGGCTTTCATATCATCATTTCAATTATCTATTATCATGGGGTTTTTTTTGGAGAGTGGGAGAAACCTGGAGGGAATTTGCCTGGACACGAGGAAAACCAAAACTACACAGTAAGCTCAGGACCAGGAAAAACTAACTCCAGCAAAACAGGAAACATGTTCATGAACCTCCACATCACATCTTTTTTATTTCTCTAAAGTTTAACTCCAACTATTATCCTCCACATCCTACCACACTGCAAAAATGAGCCCAAGGTGTTGATTCAGTCGTCAAATTTTCGGGATCTCAGTCTCTCCAATGTTCTAGACAGACAAGCCTACTTTTGGAGTGTGAGTCGAGTGAGTCGGCTAATTGGTGTATACAAAGTGTGTACAAGTTGCAGGACTCCCTATGACTCCTATATGAAGTTGGCAAATTTCTAATCTATGTGAACAAACTGACTCATCTCGGTATGGCCTGGGGAAATTCACTATGTTGAAGCATCTGGTGCTGGCTGTCAGTGTTACTAATGATGATGAATGCTCAGTGTGATTGATCCACGTGAATTCCAAGACAATTACTCACACACTGCGCAGCAAACAGTGTTAGAATTCATTCTCACAGCTTCAGAAAAAGGGCTTTGGTGTCTCAACGCTATGTGGCAGATGGATTAAACTGGTTGTCATATGCTCATGTTCGCTCCAGACAGAGCTTCTACAAAAATCCTTTAGTGCTGTCTTGGAGACAAAGAGGCCACACAAAAAAGGAGAGCTCCTCCGTCAGCACTTGGAAATAGGATTAATCTACAGAACGCAAGTGGGTGTTGGAAAGGGGTGTAACAGGAGGCAGATTTATCGATCTATTTTAATGGGAACAGTACGAGCGATGTATTTCAAGCAGTTTCTTGGTGATTAGTATGCTTAGACAAGTTTTCTCCATCATTACTGTTAAGCAAATGTTGAAGTGAGATTAACAAGTTTAAAGCTCATTATTGAATTACTACAAATTACAATATTATTTAATGTACAGTTAAAAAAAAAAAAAAAACACAAAAATGCATAACCTTCCAGGCAAAGATAGTGTCGAACATTTAGTATATATATATTATATTATATAATATATTTTTTACTATTTCTTTGCATTGAAAAATATCTAAAACTATTAAAACCAATAAAATGATAAATAAATCAAAAGTAGTTTTACCGTTTAAATTCATTACACTATACATATAATACATTGTACATATATTCATTACTGTATACCTATACTTCATCAAGTATACTTTATATACTCTTCGTAAACTCGTGGCATCATCTCAATCAGCTTCACTCTGGAGGCTTTGTCAAGGTTCTCACATAGACCAAGCTATTTTGTGTTAAGTTCAATATAAAAAAATCTATTTCTTTCTAAAAGCTGGATATTTAAAAAAATTGCATCAAAAATATATTGTAACCTGTGCAATCTATTGATTTTTGCAGTGTAGTGTATTTACTGGATCTGGATCCAGAGCCAATCCTGCGAACACACATACTCGTAATCTCCTGGTCAAACCAGGGTTCCTGATTTGAATTACACTGAAATTGTCTCTTTTGACTTAGATCTCAAGAAATTTGAACATTGTGTGAGGATGGTGTGCTTTTTTCCGTTTAATTTCATTTATAATCACTAAAGGCACTATTGCAGACACCACCATTTTGAGAGATGGCCTAAGAATACAGTCGAGATAAAATATGGGAAATGAGGAGCTACTACAAGCATATTATGATAACGATAAAAAAGAAATGTACTTCTGAAAGTTAGCTACACATACGGTATGGATATGGAACCCTCATGATATCTGTATATAAATAAAATCTTATATATGAATAGACTTTTGGTAAATTGTCTTGGATTTTTGAGTATTATACAATTAGATTTTGCACACAATTAATGTGTACATTTTGTTAAAGGTCATCTAACAAGTAGAACAAACCTATTGTCATTATACATTACAGCCTATAGATAAAATATATACAAATAAATGGCCATACAAGCCTTAATTTGGTCAGTGTTTTTTCTTAAAATATCAAGTGTTTCAGTACATTTGCTTATACCCAGCTTGGACTGCTAGGATTTCACCTTTTCAAAAGAAATTGCATCAGATGCCTTCTGGGCAAGCTCTGCTCCGCTTTTAAAGTCATGTTATATTTCTTGACTTGATAGTGCAGCCCTACGGTCAGCGGCCAGATGATAAAACTTCACTGGAAGGATTGAAATGTTGAGAGAATAACGATGAAAGCAAGGGGTTGGTCAATTGATCATCACTCAGCTGACAATTTTTTGGTTGAAATTTTTTTCTGTCAAGAAAGTTAAAGTATTGAAAAGAATTTATGTCGCTAACAGTTTGCTATTATTACTATGACACCACAGCACTGGGGAATTCCCAGTTCCCTGAAGGCGATGATTGATTTTTAATAACAAAAGCTCGGGCATAAGTTCCCACTGTAAGGCAAATCGCAGATTTATATCAATATGCACTTTCTGTTGTTTTTATAGTAACAACAGCGATTATATTATGGTGGAGGCTCCACATAATCAAAGGTTTATATTTAAAAAGACATATAAAAAAATGCACTGCTACTCGACAAAGAAAAATGCATGTCCTTTGATAGAGTATGGTTTTGTGTAAAGAGACATTACTAACATTTAGAGAAGAAAACTTCAGTGTCAGTGTTTTATAACAGTTTTCTGACAGAAATGTTTTCAGGACATGACAGCTTCTGTTGTTGGCAAAGTTCTATCAATAAAAATATGTATAAAAAATTGTTAAAAGGTATGAGGAATTAAATATTTGTGACATGCTCTTGGTAACAGTAACCCTACTACCAGAGATGGGAAGTTGCAAAGTACAAATACTTACTGTACTTAAGTAGATTTTTCAAGTATCAGTACTTTACTTCACTATAAATTGCACCGTTTTCAGCTAATCAACCTATTTCGTGTCATTGTGTGGGTTTTTTAAAAAACCTACCACTAGTGTACCATTTCCTGGCTTTCACACACCACAGACGAAGGCTAGCATACGAAGCTAAAAACTAACAAGACAGAAGTCAACAAGAAGTCTGGGGTTGACGTGGTTGAGACAGAGGGAGTCAGTGATGTAAACATGACTGAGAACAGACACATTCCTGATCACCTGATCATCATCTTTTCTCTGCTTGTGTTCTATATGGTGGATGTTCAGCCTGGATACATTTGTTAGGTAACAACATTTGACATTTTTTTGTATTAATATATTCATATGATGTGAGGTCCAGTTACCAGCGTGACGCTAAAACAGGCAGTAGTAATGGCTACTTTTCACTTAAGTACTTAAGTCAGAGCACAAACTTCTTTACTTTACTTGAGTGAAAAGTGTAGTCACTACTTCAACTTTTACCAAAGTATAAAAAAAATCTATATCTCTACTTCTACTTGAGTGAAGGATGTGTGTACTTTTGCTATCTCTGTAAACTACACAGTAAACTGTGCTCTATAAAGTGCATCTGTTGCTGGCTTACACCCAGTACTGCTCTTGTAATTTATTGTATTCTGCCTCAAAATGCTTTAAAATGTTTTTCTTTTAACCTTCATCCATATCCGTCTATGCTCCTCTCTTTAACAACAATCCAAGAGAAGCCATACATCATATCAGTTTCATGGTCAAATATATACATATATTTACTATTACTAATGTTATATATAATTACTATATAATATATTAGTTATCTTCTGGGAAAATGTTCTATTGGATTTTATGATTTCAAGTGATGGAGAATTTAATGCTATAGCATCCGAAGACATCATGTACAATTGTGTACCTCCAACTTTGTGGAAACAGTTTGAAAAACAACCACAGATTTCTGGAAAACTCAGGTGTACAAGTACTTTTGTTTATAAAGTTATATCCCCAACTAATAATCACAACTTTTTAGTACTGCCACTCCTCCTGGCACTGAAGCCTGGTTTGATGTCACTAGTTGAACTTTTTATGCCAGTTTCTGTAAAACTTTATGTGCTGTAAACAATGTTCTACTTATTATGCATAATCCATCAGTCTCAGTTTTTCTGTAGCGATGTTTTCAGTACAACAAAAGGTCATAGTTATTTATTTAACTGATGAATAAGCCTAGCTGTGGTCGATATTAAAGGGCCGTGTGCTGCATTCACACATATCCGAGAAATATGTCAGACATTTGTGAGGGGGAACATGAGCCTTGAGCTCTGATCCAGCCTGCAAACTCATTTATTTGATAACATTTATACCAATACACACACCAAATCAACTCAAGTAAAAAAAAGACTGTAATAAAATGAAGCTTTGCAATTAGGGAAAATCAGACTATGCCAGTAAAGAAGGAAAGCAAGAACGCATTCATTTACATACCCAGGATTTGGATTTCAATATGTGAAAGTATACGGTTTACACTTATATAAGGGAACGTCTAGAAAAACAACGGCGATCCTTCTGAAACCTTTATTTTTAACGACGAAAAAATTGTTATTGAGAAACCTGAAAGCACAAACATCTCTGTGATGAAGACTCTCGAGGTTGTAAAAACCAACTGATTGTTACAAAGCGCTGGCATCGGGGACTCCTTCCATAAATGTTAAATAAACATCTCGAAACAAACAGCTTTGACCATTTCCTTTTTCTTTTTTGTTTTTTGTTTGTGTGTTTATTTGTTATCTGTTTATTTTTAGAATGAGATTATGTGGAGCATTCACTATACAAGTCCCTCTAAAATATTATTATTATTATAAGTAGTAGCATCAGGGACTCCTTCCATAAATGTTAAATAAACATCTCGAAACAAACAGCTTTGACCATTTCCTTTTTCTTTTTTGTTTTTTGTTTGTGTGTTTATTTGTTATCTGTTTATTTTTAGAATGAGATTATGTGGAGCATTCACTATACAAGTACCTCTAAAATATTATTATTATTATAAGTAGTAGCATCATCATATTAATATTATCATTATTAACAAATAATAATTGAAAAATATAGAAAAATAAAAATTATATGAATAATTATACAAATATTTATTTAACAGAATGTTAAACATGAAACAGACCAGAAATGTCAAGTATATTGGGCGTTTTATTTCATTCAGTAGCACCTAAAAGTTGGAAGTGTTAGCTCAGTGATTAAGACTCTGATTAAGACACTGATTAGAATGCCTACTATTGGGCCCTTGAGCAAGGCCCTTAACCCTCTGTGCTCCAGGGGTGCTGTATCATGACTGCCCCTGTAAACAGTGCTTTAATATAGGAAGAAAATAATTTTACTGTCCTATAATGTATACGACAAGTAAAAGCCTCTTTACCTTAAATAAAGCATATTGATTGTTTTTCTTTTCCTTTTTTTTTTAAACCATTCAATGCATCAATTTTTTCACTTTGTTACTGTAAAAACTAACACACTGCCTAAATGCTATACATTTCATTCCCTTGTTTCCTGTCACATTTATGTACCACCTAGATCATGTATATGCTAAAATGTTTTAATCAGCAGTACAGTTCCCTATTAATTTAAAATAATTAGTAATTTAGGTCCTGTTTGAACTGAAACAGATGAATGATGGAAGAACGAGGGAGTTGAAGTTGTAGTGAAATGCTCAAATTAATTCCTGCAATGGGTTACATATAATTTATGTAAGTTTCACAAGACATCTAACCGAAAGTATTAATTTCAGTCAAGGCACATTTGCTTTGTGAAGGATTCGTCACTGTAACTGCCAGGTCTCTTTGTATAACCCATAATATGCTATTCATGCTTTTCTTCCTCCTTCTGTTATCTCAAACTGGCCAGGGGCTCACAAAGGTGCCAGGTCACTGGGTAAAAAAATTGAAGCCAAAAAAAAGCTCATCATTGGAATTTTTTTCAATACTTATTAAAAATTGGCCAGTCTCTCGACTGAAGTATGCGAGCTCAGGCATGTCGGATAAGTCGCTCAAAATGAGCACATCCAGTGGAGCAGCGTAAGCCATAAAATCTGAACGTTCCCACATGACAGTATTAATAGAGATGGACTCCCTGCCTCTGCATTATAAACAAATACAGATGGCCCAGCATCCAAAGCTCCCTACACCGGGATCAAACCTCCTTGCATAATTGTCTGTCATGTTCCCACCCACTTACGTCATGTTTGTAAAATCTTCCCGGCTGATTTGGGATTTGCTTGTGGTCCTAAAGAGGGGCTTTAAGCGGCGTCATTAAAACAATATTGGCCTGAAGGGGGATGAGCTTTTTAAACACCTCCTTCATTAATGTGCTCAAATCATGCTCCGGGACTTTTGACTTTAAGAACTCAGCTTGCTCTGATAGCCATCAGGGGGTGAACGTTGACGTCACCAGTGTCTGGTGCAGTGGTCGTCCTCGGAGGTCAGTCATTAGTGCTTTGATTCGAATTTGATTTAATCACATGAGGACTAATTTGATTCCACTCCATGCTTTGTCGATGAAGGAGGACATCCGGGCAGCATCTTATTTTTAGCCGTGCTGAAATATGACAGCTACAGTGAACCAACTGTCAGAGTGAAGGGGCAGCGCAGACATCGTGGCAGCCGTTCTCAGTGTGACGGTAACTGTGTAGCACTTAAAAACGTTCCTTATCTCTGTCACTCTTATCCTTGTCAAGTTGCTGCCCACCTTCTTCCAGCCCTAACATTTAGCACGGACAGTAAAGCCATTCCTTGTATGGTGATCTGTGAGTGAGTTGAGGTCATGACCACTTTTGATAGATACTGACCACTGCAGACCAGGAAACGCCTACAAGAGCTGCAGTTCTGGAGATACTTTGCCCCAGTCATAAGCTCTAGTTATCACAATTTGGCCCATGTCAAACTCACTCATATACTTACGCATGCCCATTTTTCCTGCTTCTAAAACATCAACGTTAAGGGGCAAAATATTAACTTGCTGCCTATTAAATCCCACCCTCTAACAGGTGCCATGATGGGTTACGTTCTATCACCACTCGTGAGTAACAAAATTGCCCCAGTCATAAGCTCTAGTTATCACAATTTGGCCCATGTCAAACTCACTCATATACTTACGCATGCCCATTTTTCCTGCTTCTAAAACATCAACGTTAAGGGGCAAAATATTAACTTGCTGCCTATTAAATCCCACCCTCAAACAGGTGCCATGATGACGAGATAATCAGTGTTATTCACTACTTCACCAGGTGAAGTGAATCTTAGGCCTGGTCAATGTACAATGCAACCTTGATACTCGTGGGGTTACGTTCTATCACCACTCGTTAGTAACAAAAAATCTCTTCTAA
The DNA here is from genome assembly GCA_024362625.1 of Silurus asotus. Lineage (NCBI taxonomy): Eukaryota > Metazoa > Chordata > Actinopteri > Siluriformes > Siluridae > Silurus > Silurus asotus. Next base: position 1,378,594 of record MU551594.1, on the reverse strand, counting down.
TGATGGTTCCTTCTGTAATGTTTTATTTAAAACTTTAAATAAATAATACAATAATAATTTATTTTTATGTAATTTATTAGTACAAACTCTGTTTTGAAATGTGACTCCATACTTTCAAGTCTCTTTAAACACTTCTCGCTGAGTTTCTCTCAGTCCGGTTTCAAATGGCAAGTCACGAACTACCGAGGTTCCACTCAATCTCCTTTTTATTATGATTTTAAAATTTTTTGTGAATATGACCTTAATGAAAAGTGATATTTTGATGCTCACCTCCTCTTCATATCACTTTACACAATAGGGGTCAAAAAACAATTAATTGCAAATAAAAAAATTAGATATTGCAATGCACATTGTAAGACAATAGAATGTATTTAAATGTAGATTTATACAGTGCATCCGGAAAGTATTCACAGCGCTTAGTTTATTTCCACAATTTTTTTTATTCCATAGCCTTATTCCTAAATGAATTCAGAAATGAATTCCAAAATGTTGAAAAAGTGAAGCGCTGTGAATACTTTCTGGATGCACTGTAGCATTTGGTAGACCCCCATATCCAGAGTGACTTACAAACTCACTTACAAGTCACATTTAATTTTTTTTTTTACATCTGTGCACTTGAGGGTTAAGGGTTTTGCTCAAGGGTCTAGCAGTAGCTGCATTGTGTTGCTTTGGACAGAAGTCCAAAGTTTTACCCACATCCTCTACTGACAGACCGACAGATATTTAAAAAACTGTTGATAGTTATGTATTTTCAGCAGCTGCTTTACCATAGAGCAAGAAATTACTATCAATGTGCTGTAAGAAAAACTAAAACAAGCATGAATTCGCAGGAGAAAGAGCGAAACGCCCTGTAACTGTCTGACACATAACAGGAATTAGTTTGCCTAAAATGAGGATGCACAGCATGTACTTCAAGAAGAGAAGTATTTCTGATGTTTGGATATAGTAAATGTTCATATGACCAAATATCACTATGCAAAAATTTCATTTCAAATGTTCTTTTGGTGCAAATACTGACTTTTAAAACCCGAAACGGCAAAAAACACATCAAATAACACTTCCTGTAACAGTTCTACACGGACTGAAAATGACATTTTGGGCTGCGCTACTTATTCATCCAATGTTAAGAATAGAAATAAATCTGTGTGACATATTACACACTATGTACCAATTCTTAGATTAGTAGCATGAATGCTCATGTCCATCAAACTGAGCTTTCCTTACAGCTCAAAGTCTAGCCTTGTTTGGATAAGGGCTTGGATAAAGGTTGATAAGTCTGTAGCAGTGTCTGGGAGGGTTTTCCAGACCAGATAAAAAAAAAAATTACCCAGTCTGGCTGAAGAAGCATCTCTGAGGCGATTGGTTGTCGTCCTCTCAATCCTGATTAGTAAATGTGCTAATTAAATAGGCAGTGAAACTATTATTATTATTATTACTATTATTGTTATTATTATTTCCGTAACCTTTCCTTTTGCAGGTTTGATCTGAATCTGAAATTTAGCCTGTACCTGTCATTTAGTCACAGATTTATCCAAGTAAATATAATACAAAGCCAAAGCCAGAGAAGTGGTCTTATCCAGATCAACTTATGCTTATCTCATTTATACAACACTTAAGAGTCAAGGGCCTTCCTCAAGGGCCCAGTTCTTTCTGTTTGGTGGTGCTGGGACTTTAACTCACAACCTTTTAATCCAACCAGTGGCTCAAATGCTACACAAGTGAAATCTCCCAATCAACAGTAAAACAAGCATTAAAAAACAATTTCTTCATATTGGGCAGCATCACACCATCCCATCGTTGGTTATTTTCCTAGAACAGCACATTGTGTCATACTTTCTAAGTATATATAATGCTTTCTAAATATGTTTTGCACATTTTGCACATTGTACCATATAAAATTAAACAGAATGTATGCTGGACTACGCTATTTTGTGTATATTGTGTATCTGTCCTGTACTGTTAAGTTTTATATTATCTGTTTGCACTGTCTTTTGTCTTGCACTGTTCGCAATATGCTGCACATGATGCACTTTATGGGACTGGGACCATTTATTTTTAGTCCTTACCTTTGTGTTGTGTTATTTAGCTCTATGTTGTTTTATATAGCACCAGTGTGTGTGTGTGTGTACTGTGTATAAATGTTTAAATTGACTTTATGTTTCTATTAATTTCGAGGATTGAGAAACTAAATACTGTATAAACCATTAGATTTTAGGGTTGAGGCCTCATCAGGCTTTAGCTCTTGAAATGGCTAAATATAAGCTCATCGGTGCATTCACTGGTAAAATCAATCATTTAAAGAAACATTTGCTAACATACATCAAAATGCTACTTTGCGTGCATCGCTCTGCATCGTCATTCACACACTTGTGACACGTGATGTGAAACAAAAATCTCAATCTTTCATCGGTAGAAAAATATGATTTCCCATTATTTCTAATATGTAACGGATGGTTTTAATGAAAACTGATTCTGACAAGAACACGGTAATGGGACATGGCGTCTTAAAGCAGAGTGTGTCCTGACTAAATGAAGCCCCAGCTGGGAAGTGAGGCTTCACTTCGCACTCTGCACCTTTGAGACTCTGCACAAGGATTCACCTTCGAGATGTGGGAACATTTCTAATTATTGCTTTAATTACACTCCCACAGTCCCCGCAGGAGGAAAAGCAGAAATATGGGCTAATATTAGCATTCGCAATCTAAATTTTTTGTTTATCTTTCTAAACTGATATACTGCATATATTTATGAAATGGTATTCCTCAGTATAACATTCCTATCGCTTTTTTTAATGAGTGATGTCATTAAAAGGGTGCAAAGTCAGGTATAATAAACATAGAGCTCTGAATGATTATTCTACTGCTTCAGAAAACCAAATACCGTGGCAAATATCATTCCATTAGGAGTTGAACTGAGCAATTTACAGCACTGACTTTGTGCTAGAGATGTTGAGGAGAAAGAGCAAGAGAGGTAATAACCCCATTTCAGCAGGGTTTAGTCTCGGCTTTGCTAACTGAAGTGTACTTTGTTCGGAGGAACAATTGAATCAAAACCAAAGACCAACTGTAATCCTCACTTGAATCTATTTTAGATATTACTTCCTGCCTTCATTCATCTTCCGTTAGGACTTTATTCTGGTCAGGGTCACGGTGGATCCGGAGTCTATCCCAGAAACACTGGGTGAAAATAAATGCGACTACACCCTGGATGGACAAGGGACCAGGCGTGCACACACACACTTATTCACACCTCAAGACAATTTAGAGTAGTCTGAAACCAGAGAACCTGGAAAAACCCAGACAAACAAGGAGTGAACAATAACCCAAGGATGAGGATGGCCCTGGGGGAAAGTAGGCTTTGAAATCTGTTTTGTCCTCCTCTTTATTTAATATCATGCCTCGTTAACTTGTCTGGTAAGATCTACTGCCGCAAAGCACCAACCACTGAAAACAGGACCTAACTCTAGACAAAGATTATGCAACAGTATATTATACAGAATCTAGAGAAATCTTGTATGCAAAAATGTTTTACGTTTTCTGTCAGGATTTTTTAGGAGATTGAGAAAATAAATCATAACATAAACAACACTCTGTAAATGTATATTCACAAAACCAGATTAAAGGTTGTCATGTTAGAACACTGCAGAGAAAAGTGGAGGCGGATGCAAGAGCCCATTATTACATTAATTTATTCTGAGATACGGCCAACAAATCCAAACCTGCAGCTGAACTAGAAAACATGCTAAGGTTGGCTGCAATAGGCTAACTACACTACGATGGGCAAAACAAGAACTTAGAACGAGAAAAAAATCAAGATCTAAGACACCAGGAGAAACATGAAAATGTAGAATATTAATATCTTGGTGAAATGCAGTGAACTGAAATGAGTGGAGCTTTGGCACCATTTCACCTGCTATCACAGTTAATTTGTTCAGTTGCCGTTAATTACCAAGCCGTTTTTGTTCACTGTTCCATGTTTCTTGGGTTTTGATGCCGATTCGGTTTCTCATTCTTGCCTTGCGTAGTTTGATGTTGATTGTCGGAAAAATTCGTCTCCACCATCATGCATTCTGAACATTCAATTGCATTTAATTGTACCCTACATTTTTAAGCGAATCTATAGCAACGTAGGAGAATATTTACTCTTAGATTAATATTTGTAAATAATTCTACAATCTTTGTTGGTTTTTATGGTTCTATTGGCTCATATATTTTGGACTAATTTGTGTAAATTCATAATATAACCTGATAATATATAATAAGTATATTTCAGTTCCAGCTACTAAAAGTAAAAAAACTTGAGAGGGGTGAATATTTGGAATGTTTTCTCTTTTTATATCATGATGTAAATTTGTTCATTATAAGAAAACTTCATGTTCAGCATTTTTAGTTTATAATACATAAGAGTTTATTAGTTCAAATATCCTACCTCTTCCCACTGATGAATGTAGCGTATGAGTCTGGACAACCTCAGCAGACGTAACAGACTGAGTATCTTTGTGAACCGAACAATCCTGAGCGCCCGCGCCGTCTTGTAGAAATCTGAATCGATCCGCGTCTCTACAATTAGGAAGATGTAGTCCACCGGGATCGACGAGATGAAGTCCACCACGAACCATGAGCGCAGATACTTAATCTTTATCTGCTGAGGGTCCAGTATAATCTCCGTGTTGTCCTCCTTGACGATGCCCGTGCGAAAGTTGAGCACCAGGTCCATGAGGAAGAAGGTGTCAGAGACAACGTTGAAGACGATCCAGGGAGGAGTGTGCTCGTCCTTGAAGAAGGTGATGCCCACGGGAATGATGATCAAGTTTCCCACCATCAGCAGCAACATAGTGAGATCCCAGTAGAACCTGAATAGAGCAAAGGGCATGGCAGCAGAGGATGGTGCACCCATGCGACAGAAAGAGAAAAAGAGAGAGACGAATAGCAAAGTTAAAACCGTGCCTTTGAAAAGTTTGAATTCACCTTGTCTTTTTTTGTTCCAAATAAATGTAAAAGTAGATTTTCTGTCCATTGCAGAAGAATACAAACAATGGTTTTATTAACAATGTTACATGTATGTGCAATTAGGTACATTTTGTAGAAATGAAAAAAAAGAGAATATTTCCAGGAAACCAATGTTGATAATAAGCTTTTTATATTGATATGCTTAAGAACCTTATGCACAATTCACAAATTAATAACACCATAGTCAGTAGAGCCTGGGTACTAGCTAGCAAAAACAACATTAAAGTAACTTGCTAGTTTTCCCTGAGGCAACTAATCAATCCAATACCAAACAACTATCACAAAACGGAATATCAAATTATAATATATCAATAGTTAAATAAATGGAAATCAGCAATTTTGCAGTTATTCCTTTGTCATACTTCCAATTTGTTCCTGCACAAATCACCTGAGCTAATTATATTTGTAACTCTTAAAGATCACACAAGTCATTTCCAAGGTATGAGCTTCTATACTAAATCTTTCATCAGCTTCTCAGGCACAGTAAATATAATTAACTGTGCAAGAGAGAGAGAGAGAGAGAGAGAGAGAGAGAGAGAGAGAGAGAGAGAGAGAGAGAGAGAGAGAAAGAGAGAGTCTTTTCAAGTCTGGCATTCTGTTGCTTCCATCAGATCAACTTGACTTCGCACTTAACATGAATAAACAAGATAGATTTTCTTGCTTTTACAATGTAAGTTTCTGTACTGTACACATGCTAAATCTAAAACATCGGCACAGCTTACTCTTTAAAGAGAAAGGTATACATATAGCTAAGCATGTACAGTGTTGATAAATAAAAAACTTTATAAACAAATTGCATTTAAATATAAATTTGACTTAACCACTTCAATCCAACACTACCTCAAACAGGGAACAAAAGAAAAGTGGGAGGGCAAAAAAGTACCACTCCTCAAGAGAACAAACAGATTAAAATGTCAAGCTTTTGTAATCTCTGTTAAAGCCGTCCTCAACTGACACCAGAGCTTAAATGTACATGCCAGGTGCCAGTCTCATTAGCTGCCATGTCCAAAAAGCTTAGGAAATGCAGGGCTGATGGGTGGGATGTCGAAACCAAAGCCTTTTCTAAAAGAACTTAACAAAAGGCTGCAATGCATGGAGAAGGACAGACAAAAAACTAACTGCAAAAGTGTTTCACGTGTCAAACTGGAGAAATGATGTAATACACCTAAAGAACGTTTAGATTAGATTTAAATTCTTAAATCCTTAGGGTTTGTTGGTGTCTCTCATTCTGGGTGACCTTGTGATAGTTTACTACATTTTACTAAAGCTCAATGGAGGTTATCACCTTCAAGTGCAAGAAATGCTGGACAGAACTGGCTGCCAACAGTCAGCAGCTAGTCAGTATCACCACTGGTTCCAGTCAGACAGTATTTTTCTGAGGGCAATTTACATTTCAACGAGACACCAGAACGCCATGAAAGGTACTTGGTGAATGGCTTCCTCATTACTCATTCCCCATGTTCTAGGAGTAATGAAAATGAAATAAATGTCTATCAGACATGTTCTTGTGGAGGCGTCAAGGACCAAGGACCGAGGGCAGAGGTTAAATCAGAGCAGCTGATGCCCAATAAATGGTGCCGATTTTTTTAGCCGATTTTCTTTTTCCTTCATCTTAAAATCTAACACCTAATTAATCAGAAGTGATAAAAAAAAATTGCTTGAATTAAACATTTATCAAACAACACAAGCCTCTCCAATTAGTGCACTTATTAGCAGGTTCTGGTTCCTGTGCCTGCCTGTAGCCTAAACAAAAGCTGGCTAAAGGCTCGCTAACAATAGTAGCAAGTAATAATAGCAATAGTCTCCCTCCAAAAGTAGCTTCATATTGAACCAATGAAATGTATAAGGCAAACGGTACAAAGGATAAAATCTTACAGCCTGGGACACAAAAGCGTCAGATGTTTTTTGTCTGGTTCATTGCACAATCTGACAATACCGATTAATTAAAAATGGCAAAAAAAAAAAAACGGTTTGATTGATCGACTGGCCGATCAATCTGTAGACCTCTAATTGGAAGTTTTTTCTTTATTGTAAAATAAAAAGGTCAAGTTTGTAGATTGGATTAGAAAGTGGATAGGCTCACCAAAGTAATGTACTCTTTCTGCTTGTTGACCCACATGAATGAGTACTTTTGATATGCCTTTTTCCATTCAGGGACATTGCTTTGTAATGCCATATAATGAAATCTGTAAGTGGCTGATCAAATTGAGCATGAGGACTTCCCTTGTTGCCCCAGGGACGCTCTTTAAATTAATTTTTAGTTCTTGTCGGCTGTAGCTCTAGTTAACTAAGGAAGCCTCTGGTGATATTATAAGCTCAAAGTGGTGAGTGTCTGATCAAATAAGTCAACTTGGCAATTGGATGTTCAAACTCAGTGTAAGCTCTTCCCTTTTTGACCCAGAGACACGACAGCGATGTGATGTCAGGTTTGCTCATAGCTGATTAAATATATGAGGTAGGCTGGAAACCATTCACATGGTGAAATATTGACTGCGGAGTCCTAAAGCATTCCTGAACTGAAATACGGTCCAAAAGACATTAAAAGTGGACATTTGAGCATCATACCCACGTGGAGGTCTTCCCCAAACTGTTGGAAGCAAGCATTTATATAAAATAATGTATGCTGTAACATTCTAATTTAACCACAGCCACATTCCAAAATCAAGTGGAAAACCTACTTATACATCTATGGAACTTGGCAGGTGCCCTCATCCAAAGTGACTTACATTTATCTAATTTAAAGACTGAGCAGGTGAGGGTTAAGTTCCTTGCTCAAGGTCCAACTGGACATGCTGTGATTTGAACTCATGGCCTTCTGATCAGAAGTTCAAATTCTTAACCTTCGAGTTACCACTTTAGAAAAACTAAATATGAAATGTGTTGTTTATAAAGCACATATTTTAATTGTTTACAAGCCTTTGGCCATAAAGTATATTTAGGATCCATTTTTTTTTATCACAGGATTTTATTTAATTTTTTAATGCAATAAAATGTATTATTATCTGACCACAAACTGAATTTGTGTTTTTTACAAGTAGCTGTGAAAAAAACTGGATTGAAGTATAATATAATCCGTACAAGAAAATCATATCGCACATTTTTTTTTACAAACCTTTTTCTGGGAAACTGACTGTACTTAGTGTTGAATTTAATACACTGGTTCCTTCCCTGTTTTGTTTTTTGTAGACGAGCATCAAGACAAGGTTAGAAAGAAGATAACTAAAGCTTATGAATAAAAATTTTGCGATTATAAGATAATTCGCCACTGTCAGAAAAACTCAAATAACATTTTGTTTAAATCTGATGTTTCATGGCTATTTTTCCTTCTCAGAACTCAGCCACAGAAACATGTTTTCCCAGCGCATCAAACATAAAGTAGTAGTTCATTTTAGTGTAAACAACAAATCATGTAGGAAGCCGAAAACAACATGCCACTTGAGACTGTGGATAAATATTGTACGAATAATATCTAGACAACGTTTCTATAATTTGGGACAGATCCTTGAGGAGCCTGGATTCCCAAAGCAGATTTCCTGGGAGGATGCAAAAACAAAGCCAGTTTTTGTGTAAACTTCCACCTACACATGTCCTCCTTCATCCTGATGGTTGGTGTATTGGTGTGTGCGTGTGCGTTATAAATTGCCCTCTTGGGCCAGTCGGTAATTAAATCCAGATTGGCTGCATTGTGAAGAGGGGTGATATATTCTTACTGCTCTAAAGATTAGAGAGTGAAGGTCAGCATTGTGAACAGGTGATTTACCCCTCTAAGTTTAGAAGCTGCCTATAAAACCAGTCTTGGAGGTTGAAAACCAACTAATTTAGAAGAACACACACACACACACACACACACACACACACACACACACACACACTCTAGTTTGTCTTACAGACAATATAATTATTGATACAACAAATTAATGCACCTAAATTTGAGCCCAACATGAACCATAAGAAAAAGGAAAATTTTGTCTCTTTTGAATTTTTTTTAATTAAATTACCACTTTTTGTATTACAAAAAAATTTAAATTGGACATAATATTACTAACAGCGCTAATTCTATTGCGATTAATGCAGCGCACATTTCTGTTTGACAATTTTTACTAAATAAATAAATAAATAAGACTAAACATTTGTTTTACTAATGTGGCAAGTCTCAAATTAGACACCAAATTCCCCCATGATCCGGCAATTAAAACCGTCCTTGTGGAAACATAGCAAAATGTAAAACACCATAATTACTTTAACACGTTTTCAAGAATATTTTGTCATTATGCTGTTGAGTTTGGTTTCACTAATAATAAACATACATAAGCATAAAGCATCCATATTTGCATCCATGCACATGCTGATTACAGTATTAAAAACTTGAAAAGTATTAATTTAAGGTGCATTTAGAACAGAAAAAAATTTGCAATTAAGTTGTGATTAATTACAAGTTAACTCATTGACAGCCCTGATACATGTGTATGCATATAATATAATATCTATATGGTCCTCGAGTTATACATGTGTTATATATGGTCCCCAAATGACAATGGTGTGACTTACAAGTTTGCAATCTTACAATGATTATAGCATTCGGGAAAATTATAAACATATTTCAAATTTGGCGCACCAGCCAAATGAAGCAGCATATGCTCCGCCCTCCAGTTGTGAAACCCACAAACAAAAAATACCTTGTGGGGACCAGCCAAATGTTTCCACAATGTAAAAAATGCTGGAGAAACTTGTGGGGACCATGATAAAACACACACACACACACACACACACACACACACACACACACACACACACACACACACATTTACTACACAAACTGTTTTGTTGGAAGAACTTGCAGCTTTTTTTGTGGACAAATCAAAATACACTGAATAAACACTAATTACAGGGGAAATTACATACACAGCTGCCTGAGATGCTTGAGCTACGTTATGGATTAGCGCACACACACACACACACACACACACACACACACACACACACACACACACACACACACACACACACATTTGAAGCACTGAGAGTAATTGGAATTCTTCAAAGTAAGCAGGGTATCCACTGTTACAGCTGCCTGTCGGCTTGCGATATATTTAGCACCACGTTCCTGACGCCATTCGTTCTTGTTGAGATTTAAACCCTGAGAGGACGCTAGACACTTCGAAAGATTATGCCCCTGCTTGCCGCTAATGACATTTGTTCTTCCAATCTCGATGTTCCCCCCACATTGTCCCATGTCACAAACCCTGGGAACTAAGATTACACACACAAGCAGGCCTGGTGCTATGGAAGGGCCCCGATAAGTCGTAATGGATGTGCCGTCAGTCCGAGCCATTCCCTTCATTTCTCTGCACATCACACTTGGCTCTCGACTGTCACAGACGTTTGGCAGACACGTCTGTCTGGCCTAAAGGAGGGGTCTGCTTCCCTCTCCTTTCTAGTTGGAAGTCTGATAAAGAGGTAGAGCTGGACGTTTGTAGGTAATGGCCAGCAAAATCTCTATTGTTCCAAAATGTTTCACTTAATGCTGCCAGATATTTTTTTTCCTTACATTGCAGCTAAAATTTACCTTAACAGGAACTCTATAACCAATATCATTATATATAAAAAAGAATAGCCTTTATTTGTCACATATACATTACAGCAAAGTGAAATTCGTTCTTCGCATATCCTAGCTTGCTCAGAGATGGTGTCAGCCATGATATGGCACCCCTGGAGCATAGAGGGTTAAGGGCCTTGCTCAAGGAATAAATGCACACCACTTACCTTGACTGTTGATTTCTGTAAAGCTGCTTTGTCTCAATGTCTTTTTTGAGAAGCGCTATAGAAATAAACTTGACTTGATTTGACTAACCCAGCACCTTAACCCATAGTTGTGTATATATGTATATATATATACATGAAACGCAAAACACGGTATAAACAAAAATTAAATAATATTTTTTACTGGAAATAACTATATTGGTTAGCAATTTCTGCAGGATGAGACAAAAAAAAACCCTGTGGTAATAAATACAGCTAATATCTAAGTTGTATGGGTAATATACAGGTTAAGGAGAGGGGTTATTTGTGTATTTGTGTATTTTTTGTGTAAAAAATTTAATGTGTGAAAGTAAAAAGTTGTACAAAAATAAATAGTGAAATAAAGTACTAATACAAGAAAAATTTACTTACTTACAAAGTAGTAACAAAGTATTTACAATTCAATACTTTCCAACTCTGATCGCTACGCAGCTAAGAAAATGAAAAAATGAACAAGAGTAGGTTTGTTACCCTGCTAATGTTACCATTCATAGTAACCATGCGTTACTAGAGGTAGTGTTCAATTTAGGATTGATCCATTTTGATAGTTAAAAAATTTGTATAGTAATTACTCAAGTAGGTTTTTTTTTACTAGATGAGTTCACTACCTTATTTACAGTCAAAGTAATATATCTCCTGAGGGAAAGGAGATATGCTATTGTACTTTCAAACTACGTTGATTGTATATTTGTATATTTATATATTATATTAGATTTATTAATATGCGTTGCTTTTTGCACTTCTTGTTAACTGCATTTTATTGGAACTGTATTGGCCCATTGTACTCTGCACAATGACAATAAAGATTAATCTAATCTAATCTAATCTAATCTAAGAAAAAGGTATTACAATTATATTTAACCTGTTAGCATTATCTGTCCTAGTGTGCTAAGTGCTAATCTAAAGCTCTGTGTCTGTACAATAACGTAATGTTAAGTAATACATGTTGCTCTGCATGACTTTAATGACACAGGCTTTCTTATGTGTGTATGTATGTGTGTGTGTGTGTGTGTGTGTGTGTGTGTGTGTGTGTGTGTGTGTCCATCAAGTTTCTTCTCTCCTCATCTAATATTGCTTCTTAATGGAGGTCACTTTGTCCGAAGTCAGCAGCAATCCATTCTCTGTTATATTATGCATTGGAAGTCTGACACGGAAGAAGACTGTTCTATAAATACAGCAGTGTATGCATGTGCACATGTGTGTGTGTGTGTGTGTGTGTGTGTGGATGTGTATGTGTGTGTGTGTGTGTGTGTGTGTGGGGTGTCATTTTTTTACATATAAAGACAGAAATAACAACAAAATAAATTACCGACTTGTTACATCGTTAATGTGATCTTATGGTTGGAAGAGGATTCTTTTTCTTCTAATATTGTATTATTATAATACAAAAAAATATAAAAATAACAAAGTGATAAGTAAAAGCTGAGAAAAATTCTAATTATAAGTGAATAAAATATTAAAATATAGCTGAAATCAGTAATCTGATAAATGTTAAATTTTAATATGTTCGAGATATTTAGTGCATAAAAGGAAATCAGGTTTGTTATATATTTAGTAATTATATACTCAGTATATATAATTATTCAGTAAGCTATACTTAATTAAACTACTATGCAAATATGTTGAGTTAATATTGTTATAACTATGACAGGTGAAAATGTTTGATGACACTTTGTTAGCCTGTAGTTTCCTCAGAATTACCTCAGACTGGTTCATTATTGCGCTTAGAGCTTTCACACTCATGTGGGCCAAAAAATGTGTTAATTTGTGATGGCTGAAGTTAAAAATGATGCAACAAAATGGAGGAGAAAATTCAAAAATGGATTCAGCCTTAAGTTTAATTGTGATGAATAGTAGAAACAAAAAAAAAATTGTATGACTAACAGAAAAGGCTAGACTATGTGGACCAGAAGAATGGGACACCTGACTTTGAAGTAGTCATGTGTAGTTGTTCCCCAAACTGTACAACGTTGGGGACCCAAACCTGTTCCAGCATGGCAATGCCACTGTGCATTGTGGAGACAGCTTCATTAAGATATGCTTTACAGGGGTTGGAATGGAAGATCTCCTGGTATAGAGCTATGACATCCCACTACTGAACACCCACGTGGGTGAATTTGAGATGAATTGCAACGCTGGATGCACCCCAGACCTTCCCACCTCTCCTACATCAGTACTTGACTTTACTAATGCGCTTGTAGCTGAATGATCACAAATCTCCACATACTCCAAAATCTAGTTAGGACTGAAGGTTAATACAAGTGTTTGATTAACCCACAAATTGAAAAATCAAATGCTGCCCAAAAGAAATAAACCACACTCCAAGATCTAGTAAAACATCTTCCCAGAAGAGTGGAGGTTATAATGACAGCAAAAGCAGAATAAATATGGAATTCTATGTTCAAAAAGAACATACCAATCGTATGGTTTGGTGCCCACACACTTTTGTCCAAAAAAGTATATTTTTCTCTTTAGTGACTTGTGGAATATTCCAGAGGGGTGACTGTCTTCTGTTAAACCTCTGTTCATGTGTTTCATTCAGGAGATGAGAAATAGATTTAAGATTAAAAGGTGCTTTATACTTGTCACATCTATATTTCTGCACATTACATTTCTTTTTTCACATATCCCAGTGATGTTAGAAAGTTAGGGTCAGACATGTTACAGTGCCCTGGCACATAAGGCTAAAGGCCTTGCTCAAGGGTCCCAACAGTGTCAGTTTGGCAGAACCATGGCTTCAACACCTGAGCAGTAACCCAGTGAGCCACCACTTCTCCCATGTGATGCAAAACAATAAAACAATTTAATGATTTGAATTATTATAGTGCATTATGTGTTGCTTTAGTGGACCTCATACCAGATTTCTTTGTTATAGATGCACTGGTGAAAAGATGTAATCAAAATCATCGTGAAATGCATACTCACACACAAATACTCACACACACACACACACACACACACACACACACACACACACACACACACACACACACACAAATACACACACATACTTTCCTGCATCTGGGCATGTACAGTCTCTGGACAGACTCTTTGACATTTCAGCGCTTCAATGCAGAGACACAGATAGTAGCAGAGAGGCAGTCGTGTTTCTCTGAGAGACTTCAGAGGACATCTAAAACATGTTTTCACCTTCTGAGAGCTTCTAGCTACATGATAAGTCTCTTTCAAACACACACACACACACACACACACACACACACACACACACACACACACACACACACACACAGCTTTGGCTACCCATCAAAACTAGAACACATTCTACACACCACCAGCAGTGTGTGTGTGTGCTGAGGCACGAGTTCACATACACACACACACACACACACACACACACACACACACACACACACACACACACACACACACACACACAGCTTTGGCTACCCATCAAAACTGGAACACATTCCAGCATCATGGATATTAGTAAGGTGAGGTACTGATGGAGAGAGTGAAAAAGAAAGAGAGAGAGATGAAATTGCCCTAGAAAGGTCGTCTGTCATTAAGAGGTGTACAGACAAGAGGGCGCTCCCTGTCACTCTACCCCACCCTGACTGAATGAGGGCAGCTAGTGTGTGTATGTGTATGCGTGTGTATGTGTGTTTGTGTGTTCATGCTTTCTGTGAAAATGAACGTCTATGTGACTGATCTGATCATTTATGAATATAAATTAAGAACCC
>MU551594.1:1257219-1359719 GCA_024362625.1 Silurus asotus | reverse complement strand
GGTATGAGGTTCATGGCACAAAACAGCCAGTTGCTCAGACTCCAACTGAACAAAGTCGTGACAGACGGCTCCCACTTTTGTCAGAAAGCATGATTTTAGGATCAGACTCTCTTTAATCAGATGTCTCTCCTGGTGAAAGATTGTAGATAGTGTGTGAGATCCTTTGTATATGGTGTACACCTCTACCACCACCACCACCACCACCATCACAAGAGATAAAAGTCGTAAACTGTGAGCAGTGAAGCGATTCTGATATAATGGAAAGTCATATATGTGTTTAATTGGCAGCATTACAGGATGCATCTTTTACATATGGCAGTCTGACACCTAACACACTTTCACTGCTGTGATTATTCTCAGAGTCCATCCTGATTCTTTCCATCTGCATGAAATGGTTCTCAGCTGCTGCTTTGGATGATCTCATATAAATATCAAAATTGAACTCACAACTTTTTAATCATAAGACCAATGTCTGCACCACTGAGCTACCATTTCTTAATCAGCAGCCGAAGTTTGACATTACATTTCGTTGATGTAGTACGAGTTGAATGTAATTAAATTTACTGAGAGGTAAATTTCCTTTACCAGTGATTTTTGTTACATCAGTTACTGAGTCACAGCCAAAACAAGCTAATGGCCTGAAGACAATGCAAAAATATAAATGCATGCTTTCTCATATATTTACATTTATGGTACTTAGCAAGACACCCTTATCCAGAGCGACTTACATTTTTCTTATTTATACAACTGAGCAGCTATGGGGTTAAGGGTCTTGTTCAAGGGGCACAAAAAATTTGAAAATCTAAGTACGAAACATCTAAATAATGTGAGAAATGGTTGTGATTTTATTTTATTGTAAAATAAATTCTAAATCAGATTGGTCAGTCTGGATTGCTAATTATACCAGTACATTTATAGACTGAAATTAGACTATAATTAACAACTACAATCACAATGAACAGTTTTACACTTGAGTCTCTATCAGTGAATAGTTGATCACCTTAACTATGATGAATGGGAATTTGGTGACACCAGATCAGGATGAGGTTCCGTTTTGAGTCTGTTTCCTCTCAAGGTTTTATACCATCTCAGGAGATTTTCCTTGCCCCTGTTGCCACTGCTCGCTTAATAGGCATAAACATAGCGACTGATTTATAAATTTAAAATATATATTTGTAATCTATTTCTGCAAAGCTGCTTTGCGACAATGTCAACTGTTAAAAGCGCTATAAAAAAATCAAACTTCATTGAAATTAATGAAAATGAGAAAATTGTCATTAAGACAATTTTTTCCAATCATTTTTGTTCTGCTACAGAGATGGTGCATGGATGTTTGACCCCAATTTTGCGTAATTACATCTTTACATCTGCTATTTTTCATTCACAAAATTGTCACGCATTCAGAAATTACTCGAAACCATATCCTTGTCTTACAAACCATTATCATCCATTAGCATTTAGATTTAAGGTCACCTAAATATAAAGAGGGAGGTCAGCTATAAGTTTTCATTTTCATGCTTATACTGCATATGATATCTGTGTAATTCAACACAAATACAAATACTTGTATTTAATGTAGGTTAATGTCCTCTCTGGCTTACTTTTAGTTTGCCCTGAATTAGGCACATGTAGCACACAACATATTCCGTGTCTTACAGTTGATCCTAACATGGTCTAATATAATATTTAATAACTTCCAGTCTTACAGAAACTGCTTCATCAAACAAATTTTTTGCCATTTTGCACAAATACGATGCAGTACAATGGAATTCTTGTCAGCCTTGATCACCAGCACCGTTTCAAGTTAAATATACAGTATAATATACAGTAGGATGCTACAAGCTTGGCACATCCACAAAAAAATAATAATAATCACATGTACATAAGTATTAACAGCCTTTGCTCAATACTTTGTTGAAGCACCGTTAGCACCAATTACAGCCGCAAGTATTTTTGGGCTATTTTAGGGCAGTTTTTCCCATTGTTCTTTGCAGAATCTCTCAAGCTTCATCTGGTTTTATGGGGAGCATAGGCGCACAGCCATTTTCAGATCTCTCCAGAGATGTTCACTCAAGGACATGCACAGAGACGTCTTGTAGCCACTCCTTGGCTGTTTGCTTAGGGTCATTGTCCTGTTGGAAGATGATTCGTCACCATAGTCTAAGGTCCAGAACGCTCTGGAACAGGTTTTCATCAAGGATGTCTCTGTACATTGGTGCATTCATCTTTCCCTTGATCCTGACCAGTCTACCAGTTCCTGGCACTGAAAAACATGATGATGCTGCCACCACCATGCTTTACTGTAGGGATGGGATTGGCCAGGTGATGAGTGGTGCCTGGTTTCCTCCAGACATGATGCTTGGCATTCAGGCCAAAGAATTGAATCAGTGTTTCTCATGGTCTGAGAGTCCATCAGATGCCTTTTTTGCAAACTCCATGTGGGCTGTCATGTGCTTTTTTACTGAGGAGTGGATTCCATTTGGCCACTATACTGGCTGATTGATCAAAGATTTCAAACTTACTTCTGTCACATTGTCATTATGGGGTATTGTTTGTCGAATCCTGAGTAAAAAGATGAATCAAATCCATTTTGGAATAAGGCTATACCATTACAAAATGTCGAAAAAGTGCTTTCCTGTGGCACTGTAGCTTTAATACTATTTTCCACAGTGTTCCTTTATTTCATCTTTTCTAATAAACGTTAGGGTAAGGGATTGTATATGTCAGAACCCTGGCAATGTGGTGAGACGTTTTTCCTTCAAAACTAATCTCAAACTTCATTATTTAAAGGTCCATTGTAGATATTGAAGCGCTGCCTTGTAAGACACTGACTTACGTGACAACATACTGCAGAAATCACACCAGTGGTGGGTCAGTGAATAATATGATTCAGCAATGGGAAAAGAGATTCATATGAACCTGAAATGTGTTGGACAATGTATAGATATGTCTACATCGGTGTATGTATTATGATTTGTATGAGTGCATGTAAATAGGATGCGTACACTTTTATTACTTTTTGCTGTCTAATTTCAAAGAACAATCTCAGTGTCTCCATCAGAAGTGTCACATATAAATGCCCCGGATTGAGACGCGCAGCAGATTCCACGTACGCTGCTCAGGGGCCGTCGAAATGTCACAACCTGACATCGGCTTGAAACCCAGGGACCCTGACGAACGCAGTGCGAATGGAGAAAGGGTGGATTTTTTTTCCCATCTGTTTCCTCCTCTATATTTAATTTATCGTGCCATTATAAATGAAACAGACATATCTAATATTTACCAGCAGTCCACAAGGGAATGCTCACACATGTCTGGAAGGGAAAGCACAAGCACTCACACATGGGGGGATAAAAAAATCAGCACAAATGTCAAACACACACACACACAAGCACAAACAAACACACTATACTGAAATTCTGTCAAAAAAGAAAAAGAGGGTAAGGAAGGTAGAAGAGACAGAACTGTGTCCTCCTGGACATATTTTGAATTAATATCGCAGAGAACAGTGAAAAAAAGAGGAAAGGACAGACAACACTATCAAAAACGGACAAAAATAGTCATTTCATGCAAACACATTGCATTTTTTTCTAATATATTCTTTCGTTTTTTTCCCTCATATTGCACATTAGCAGTTTATGCTTATCTATTGTTTTTATTAGCAAGCCTCATTTATCAATCGGTATCTATACCGTCTCTAACAGAAATGTGCTATTCATGAACATTTAGCTCAGATAAAGGAACTCTTTAAATCCTAAAAATGCAATTTTATATACAGAACTGTTTACGCACACAAAAGTGTACGTGCTCTGAAAAAAACACCTGAAAAACATGAAAGAATTAGTGTGTATCTGTATTGCCATTCGGTGCAATTATATATATATATATTTTTTACCACTAATGAATAAAGTAATATGGTTTCAAACTTAATTATTAAAATGTTTTCAATTAAAAAATATCTTGAAATCTAAATATAAAATAAGTTGCCACTTGTAAATATACCCAATTATTGAAACATAAATAAAACATAAACTGTAAAATGTCAAAAAAAGTTTTTTTAATTAAATCAAATGTAAATTATTACAATCATTATTTATATATATATATTGATTACCCCTAAAACATTCATGCATGACTAATGTTACACTAATTGAATATACATTTCTTAGAATCAAAACCATCTTAATAAACCAATGGCTAGAATTTGCTTTGCTTTTCATCAGTTATATCAGCTATTGGAATCGATCCCAGTCTAACCTGTGGCAGACTGGGATACAGAGCATCTCAATCAGCTTGTAGTTCACTAGTCAGGGCACTGATCAGGGAGGCGGCCATTTTAAGAGCTATCTCAATCACAGAATGCTCTGGAATGTTCACCCTTTAAAAATGCACCACAAAAACCCAAACAGCATCAACGAGATACCATATTTTCTGTCATTTTATGACATCATAATGCTATATTCTGAGCTTGAAATGTATTGTATTGTTGTTGTAGCTCTCAAATTATATCTGATTTAAAAAAACGTGTGAATAGTGCAACATTTAAATGGCTAGAAAACTTTAATATTTTATATGTTTGGGGTATTTACAGTGACTGATGAGAACGTTACAAGGTTAACACTGTCTGTTGAGGCCAATAGTAATGCTTACAACACATAACCCAGAAATGCGTTATGAGTCCCAAAGCGTAATGAGCCACCATCCTTACCAGCACTCAACTCATACTGATTCACATCCTGGGGGGCTAAGGAGCTCATTGAGGTACAGTGTTATTTAAATATAAATAGTTACCGTTAGTGAAACTCACCTCAACATGATTTTTTTTCCCCAACTTAAAAGATTTCATGCCTTCTAGGGAGGCAAAGGAGACTTTTCATTTTATGAGTTTTTACTTACTCCATTATATTGAAGCATTTTATTGAAGTAGGTCCAGGGTCTCTTCTACACGAGTTAAATGCTGGTGGCTAACCCATATTCAGACACACTGAGATTTTATTCATTGATTTTTGATGTTTTGAATGAATGTTATACTAAAATGATTGGATGCGAGTTCATTTGATTGACATACAGTCAATGGCTGATTAAAAGAAAAGACCTATGTGATTTATTACTAATACTAGGTGTAAAGTATTTGAGTAAATGTACTTCGTTACTGTATCTACTCTCTAATTTTACCGAGTATCAAAGATATAGGCAAATTTTACTCTGCATAAAATCACAGTCATGTCACAATATTTGATTTACTTTGGTTTATTTGCCTATTGAATACTGAATACTGAATATGGTTCTTCTACTTTGTGGCATGATACTGTAATTTTATTGGTTAATTGAAGATACCGATTTGAAAGATTGCCTGACACTGAGGTGATATCAAAGATTTTACAGACTAGTTTTGTAGCAGATGGCAGCAAAAGCCTGCACGCACAGTCACAGTGAGCACCGACGTTCATAAATCAATCTGCCAAAAGACATCGTTCCTCTCAAGGTTTTTTCCTTATGCCATCTCGGGGAGTTTTTTCTTGCCACAGTCGACTTGGTGCTATTCTTAACACGTGCATTACCAAGTCTGTTCTGACTACGTGCAGACCCTGTCACCAAGCTCTCCTCAAATGTGGGTTTCTCACTTGAACCAACATGATCTCACTTCCGCACCCACCCTACTCGCCAGATTTGGTTCCCGAAGATTTCGATCCGGCTCAAAGGTCGCCATTTTGAAATCACTGCAGAGATCCAGCACAAATCGCAAAAGGTGGTTGACAGGCTTAGAAATGAAGACTTCCAGGACACATTTCAGAAGTGGCAGAAACGCTGGGAGCGCTGTATTGCTGTGCGAAAGGGACTATTCTAAAGGTGATAGTGTGTAAACAGAGCAAGTCTCTGGAAAGTTTTTTTTATATCACCTCGAACTTTGTCTTTATTTTTGACCGACTTGTTTGCTCTTTGTTTAGTTCTGGCATGTTCTGTTGTGTTGATTTTGGTTAATGCAGTGTTGAGGTGCACAGTTTGATTTGTATTTTGAGAAATAAAACCATCAAAAATCAACTTTCTTTTTTTTTTTTTAGCTTTTCATTTAAATGTATCTTGGTGTTGAGGACCAGTTCATCCTTAAGCCTACGTTCAATGTGATTCAAATGCTGTTTAAATCAGACACTCATAGACTTCCACTAAAGTAATATTGGAATTAGTCAATTTTAACTTGGAGTAAGTTTTGCTTAAAGGTATCTATACTTTAACTCAATTATAATTTAGTTACTATTTACACCTTTGCTTTGAAAATCTAAATAAGAAGAAAGAAGGAGTAGAAGCCATTCTTTTTAAGATTCTTTTGGTACTTAAGTAACTATTTAGTCTCAATAATATGAGACGTGGTTGCACAGTGGGGAAAATGTTAGACTTCTGATCACATGTGTATTCACATCCCAACAACACCAAACTACTGGGTCCTTTAAACTGGACTTATTAACTGCTAAGGTGAAAGTCATTTTGGATACGGATGTCTGCCAAATGCAGTGTATGTAATACTCAAGTATAAATTTGGCAAAATAATTTTTACATTTCAGTGAAAAACTAAATAATCGAATATTGGACATCTAAAATGTCTGACATTTTATTTCCATTCGATTTTTTTGTTAAAATGTTACTTCAACAATATCACCATGTGACTCCATACACTCTCCATCAAGCTCATGCGAGTTCCCAACTGTAGCATCTGGGTGGCAAACACACATCAATTTGCTCCACAGCATGCCTCACGTGTGTCCTGATCTCTCTCTCTCTCTCTCTCTCTCTCTCTCTCTCTCTCTCTCTCTCTCTTTCTCTCTCTCTCTCTCTCTCTCTCTTCTCCACATCTCTGCTGCATTATATCTATCATTTTGCTGCCTATCCCTTCTTTATGTGCTCCCTTTCTCTCCATCCCTCCATCACCTCTCTTTCTCTGTTCCATTAAATAAATTGAGTTGTAATAATCTTCTCTGATGTGCATCCCTGATATTGGTGGATGGACAGCAGCCTTTTATTTTTTTTATTTTTATTTTTTTTATTACCCCACTTTTAGTCCATTCTGGATGCTCCATAATCCTGTACACTCTTTTCAGAAGATTACAATAAAAAAGAAGCAGTGACGGAAAAAAAAAAACTGCTCCGGGGCACGACGATTTTATTATTATGATTATTTAGACAATATTCAGTGGATGTATAGTAATATTTTCATATAATGTAGTTTCCAAGCCATTTATATAACAGTTTATGAATTTATGAGGACACATTATTTCAAATCACTACACTACAGTAGGAATATGTTCCTCATATTAACTCATAGTAATTACAAAGAATTATGGGATTGCCTTCTGGGAGAACACATACACTCTTTAATCTATTTCCTATTACCTAATTGTAATACAGGATATTGTTTACTGCATGTGCATCACAAATTATCAGGGTGTGTCTTACAATACAGTTACAGTAGTACATATCCAGTATGTATTATACTTAGATTTCTATCATTATATATATATATATATATATATATATATATACCCTTTAGATAAGACCCTACAGCAGATAGTAAGGATGCTGAGAAGACCAGAATCTCTCTCTCTACTCTCCATTATGGATATTTACACAACACGCTGCATTCGCAAAGACACCTCTTGACTTGACTTGACCAGCAAACCCCTTACACACACTCTTCCCTGCCATCTGGGAAAAGGTACTGCAGCATTCAGGTCCTGATGTCCAGAGTGTGTTACAGTTTGTTTCCACAAGCCACTCGACTACTCAGTAAAAAATGACTAGATGCACGCCCACACACACACACACACACACACACACACACACACACACACACACACACACACACACACACATCCTGTTTTGCTGCTAAAACAGTTCAATTTAGTGTTTTCATGTACAGAATGTATTATTATATGGACACTTTATCTGCAATAATACATATCTTTTGTACTCTGCAGTGTTCCTGTGTTCCTGTATCTACTATCTCACTGCCTTGTGTTGTTTTTTTACACTAAATGTTGCACACATTCACTTTATGTTGTGGTTCGTTGTTTCATTTTACTGTGTACTGCACTGTATATGGTTGGAATGACAATAGAAGATTACTTGGCTTCACTTGACTTGAGATAAAAGAAATACTCTTATGATAAAAAGCTTTCGCAGGACATCTGATGGTTTCCCCTTTTATAAAAACACATTATTAATCATCTCTAAATCTGATCCAGGATTCTACCCAAAGCCCTTTAGTGTTTCTCTTTGGAGATAAAGAGTTGATACTACAAACAAGAAGGTATAGTCAGCAGTTCTTAGTCATGATGTCTTACAGATGGTACTCAAGAGCACAAATACTGCCCACAGCAATACTGCATATTTCATATACATTTTTTCATCTCAGGTTTTCCTGAAGGTTTTTTTAAAAGGGCTCTATTTAGAAAAGCGACCCTTTTGGAGATTTCTAAACTACAACTCTGATCATGTCTTTGCACCCAAATGTATGGTTTATAGGAGTTTGAGCTGATGATATTGTAAAAGCAGAGGCCACTTTATCTGTGAAATTTATCTGTGGTGATGATGATGATGATGATGATGATGATGATGATGATGGTGGTGGTGGTGATGAGTATAATATCACTTAATAAAAAAGAGAAGAGACTGCATAATTATGCAGTCCAAATATTTAATCTTTGAATGTATTTTAAATGAGTTCAATCATTTTTGTGCTATTTTTTATACACTTTCTTTCTATTTCTACATATACAATAATAAACAAAACAAAACAGTATTTTTTGGTTCACAGATTTTATGTTTAAACCCTTTTAAACTAAACTTTTTATAATCATTCATTCTTTTTAGGTTTAAGGTGTCTTACGGTGCCTTTATGCCTGCAACTAGGAAAGATCAACAAAATAAAGCCTTATTTTTTATTGGGGTTCTAAAATACGCCAAAGACCTTATTTCCAAAGAATGTACATTTCCTGTAGAGAAATTATGGCATTTGTTTTACGCATAGTTACCAAATAACATCAGTCATCGATTTAATGCAAATATAGGTGCATACATTAGGGCGTTTCTGCTTTTCATTGTTTTCACGTCTCATTTTTCCGACACTTCAGCCATCGGCATGAGCGCAGGTCCGGCAGACCCAAACAAATCAATAGCGTAATGTATCCAACAATCAACCGTAATCAAAACGCAGTGAGAGGATCAGAAGCTGCTATTTGATCTACAGGCAAGTATGTGTGTGTGTGTGTGTGTGTGTGTGTGTGTGTGTGTGTGTGTGAGTGTGTGTGTGTGGTAAGTAGACCGCACTCGAAAAAATCAAGATCTGTGACAGAGAGACATAAACCGCTCATTAAAGACAAATATACAGAAAATCACATAAAGTGTGTGTGTGTGTGTGTGTGTGTGTGTGTGTGTGTGTGTGTGAGTGTGTGTGTGTGGTAAGTAGACCGCACCTACAAGAGCCAAGATCTGTGACAGAGAGACATAAACCGCTCATTAAAGACAAATATACAGAAAATCACATAAAGAGTTTGCTGTTGTTCATGTTCCTATTGGCCATGGACACGCACAGGTTCCTGAACTATATCAGCATTTATTTTGTTTTTCTTTCTAACACAGTGTGATCCTGCACATGAAGTACTTGATGATGATCTGCTGATTATAATTATGGGTGTTAAATTGGGAACACAGGAACCTCTGCAGTGCACAAGAGTGAAATTTGAGAGTGAACTCGAACAGAAGATCAGACTGTACAGTGGAAATGCATTTTTATTTTATGTTTTTATAGCAGAGTCACAGGGGGATTTTATAGAAATGTACATTTACAAAATTCCGTCATATAGCAGATGCCCCTATTCAGAGTAATGTACAAATTCCTGGTATTAAAACTATATGAAAATATGATTTAAAAAAATGCAAAACTTAAATCTGTAAAAAGCTTGTAAGAATCCCATTGATTTTCTAACTCTATCTAACAGCATTTATTGGAACACAAAAAAGTATTGACATACAGTGCACAACAAACTACAAGTCGCTCACTAGTGGGAATGCATGGTTGTGCTAAAGCAAGGTAGCTATACCACAAACTAAGATAGACTTGTAGTTTATTTATATTTATCCAGATTCAGGCACATCGTTTGCAAAAATGACCAGAAGCGCATCAAGTGTATTATGTTGGGTAAGTTGTAGATCAATGGTTAAGGTTCTAGGTTACTTGTTTAAAGGTTTAAGCCTCAGCACTGCCAAGCCGCCACTGTTAAGCCCTTGAGTAAGGCCCTTAACCCTCTCTGTTCTAGTGGTGATGCAAAGTGGCTGAGCCTGCACTCTGATTTGAGAATCCTAACAAGCTGGGATATGCAAAAAAAAAAGGATTTCACTGTTCTGCAGTGTATATGTGGTGGGTAAAAGCCTCTTTATGTTTTAACTCTTACTACTTTTAGTGTAGATATAATACTCAAATGGTCAAAACCTGTATGGGAACGCTACATTCCTTTCTTTCATCGTTGCAGGCGAAATTCCCTGCAGAATGTTGGATGCTGAAATATTTGTAGTTTCTTATCTGATACAAAATTCGACACTGTAAAGAAATCACAGGCTTGTATACAGTATCAGTTCGTTCAACTGATGTAAAAGAGTAAAGATCCGATGTATGTAAAAAAGCCAAAAAGCACTTTTGTGGAGGGAATGAAAAAATGAAAAAAACCCAAAAACAAATGTGCAACCTGTATTCTAAATCTGTTCTACTTTGCTTTAATGTATTCAGCTTGTGCTGAGAAAAAAATGGGTAGAAAATAAACCTGGGAAGAGATGACTTCTATCTTTTTGTTCCTTTGCTTTCTCTTTCTATTTTTAATTTTTTTATGCAGAGGTAAGGCTCTTTGGGGAGCGGTCTGGTTATGAGAGATGAATAAAAGCTTGGTTAAAAAAAAAAAGAAAGAGAGAGAGAGAGAGAGAGAGAGAGAGAGAGAGAGAGAGAATAAAGCAAATAAAGAAGATTTACTTTAGCCAGTAACATTAGATTTGATTGGCAGACAAAGAAGGCCAGATGACCCGTCTCTATAACCAGACTTTGGGATTTCTTAAGGGACAGAAAAAAAAGAGTCTAAATGCTTAAATTTTACTTAAAAGCTGTAATGTCAAACCCCACGCTTGAGGAATAAAATGGACCGCAGGAAGTTCACCAGAGAAAATAAATGCTGTATGTGAGACTCAAAATGAGACACAAACCGAGTATCTAATTATCTAATCATTTAGTCAGCAGCAGCTCCATGTTCTCCTTGCTCCAGTTGATTTCTGTGATTTCTGCACACGCTTAGCAAAAACGATTTGTTTACCTCTTTTCCCATCACCTCATTTCCAGTGAATGGAAAAATTTTGCAAGTACATTTTCAGTCTTGCACACCCCTCAGCAAATGCAAGTTCCTTTGATTTTTGCTTTGTTTAATGATGTGCATTGGGAAATAAAGCAAACCAGGTAGAAAAGAAATAAAAATGATATAATGTTACTCATATTTCAAATCAGGAAATGCACTTATAGTTGTATAGTAATCCTTGTCCTGGGGTGTTAAAAATTATTTCAAGATGTAACACACATTTTAAGAAAACACACACATTTCGAGAAGGCAGGCTGATTGTGTGAATGATGTGCATTAGTAAAAGAAAATTCCCCAAATTAGCCGGGCTACCGGTCACTGTTCTGCAGAAACATGTTCTAAAGAGAATTACAGTAAAGTAGTACTCATACAAATGAAGTCACAAGCTACAAGAGCCAGATTCTTTCTTTAGATCAACCCCTCTGACTGTAAATACTGTAGGTAGCCTATCACGTAGCTTGGAGCTAGCAGGAAATGTCTATTATGCGAACAGAACAATATGCTAATCAAGTCATTTGCATCTCAAGTAGATATAAGGATGTAGTAAGAAGCCAAATATTCTCAAATCATGCCTTGTGATTATCTGAAAGAAGTTTAGCCAAAGTTCTCTACATACCAGTAATGTTTCTAACATGCTAACTGTCTAAATTCCATTCCAGTTAAGGAAAATCAACAAGACATACACTTAATGATGTTTTCAGATTTTTGTGACTAATAATGCAAAGATGCTAGCAAAGGTCAATTTCTCAGCTAATCACAAAGCTAGCTTAGATGAGTTGAACTTGATTACTTTTGAAATGAGAATTCACAGTAAATGCTTTGCAAGCAGATGGCTGTGGCAATGAATAATGCTTCTAAACCCCTTCCTCGAAAAACAACTGTTTACAACAGGGAACAAATTTGTGTTTCTCTTTTACATGCGATTGAACAGCTGTGTCTGTACTTGTTGAACATCCCTTTTCACATTTAGTTCCCATTTGCAATAATAATAACCTCCACTCTTCTGGGAAGTTGTTTCACCAGATTTTGCAGTGTGTGGAGATTTGTGATATTTAGCCACAAAGGTGTTAGTAAACTCAAGTACTGATGAGTTCAACAGTTCACAAAATGTGAATCATTATAAAACAACAGAATTGTTGTTCCTGACTATACAGCATGTTCCAAAGTCTGTTTTATCACATAACTGCAAACACTTTAAAACACTTTATCTGTACAGACATCTGGATTAACATGGCTGCTTTATTAGCCAAGCCAAATTTAGAGCCTATCCCAGAAACACTATAGATAAAGTAGGAAAAGCAGTTCATACAAAAAGTCACCATATTCATCAGAATTTTAGGTAGAAAAGTCCACATACAAGTAAGTCTTGGGAACCAAGAAAGCTGGATATCAGGATCAATCCTTAAATTCTGGAATTGGAAGCCTGAATCCCAACCTGCTGTGGCCCTGCTTTAATGATTCAATCCAAAATACACTATATGGGCCAAAGCATGGGGACACCTAAAAGTTCCAGACATATGTGACTCTTGCCCAAACTGTTACCACAAATTTGAAGGCACACAATTGGATGCGATAGGACGTGGTTCTAAGTGAAATTTTACCTTGACTTGAACTGGGAGAGCCAAACTGTAGAAGATCTTGAGTGTCCTGCTATAGAACTTTGAATTCAATCCCATCAAACGCCTTTAAGATGAATTGGAACAGTGAACCCCAGGCCTCCTTCACCTCTTAGACATTACTAACACCCGTGTGGATGAATGACCAAAAATCTCCAAACCACACTTTGAAACTAGTGGAACATCTTCCCAGAAGAGTGGAGGTAATTATAATCAGCAAATGAGAAGTAAATGTGGAATGGGATGTTCAACAAGTACATAAGAATCTTATGATCAGGTGTCCACAAACGTTTATTCATACAGTGTCACTTCAAGCCAAGAAAACCAGATGAAGTGTTTGTTTGAATTACAAATTGTACATTATTTTGGGCCGCCCATAAGAACATTAAAATATCTGGAGTTGTCATGCTGTGCCCAAAAAAATGACCTTTTGCTTCAGTGCATCAACAGATGCATGGCAACTAGAAAGGGGCTTTAAAACCACTTGAAATATGTTATATTTTTAAAATGTTTATTTGTCATATACAGTACATGCCACCTAAGTGCACAATAGCTGTGTAAGTATCATGTCCATTAATGGTTAACTGGTTCACTGTTCTACCTGTCAAAATTAGTTTGCATTTTTAATTACATTTTATTGGCTACCAGCTGCTGTGGTGGGAAAGAGGATTAGCTGAATGGAATTGTCAATTGTTCCTTTTTTGTTTTGTTAAAGCTACGAGCCCCCTATCTGCACTCTGAGCCTGGGAATGTCGACCTGACACCTGATGAAGTGCTGTTGCCAAGTCTGCTTTTATAAGGTAAGATTTCATTTCCGCCCCATATTACTAACAGGCTATTTAAACGATTTTCACCAGAAATTGAAGGTATTTTATTTCCTGCCACTGCTAACGTTATTATTATGGCAAGATTGTCTGGCAGTAGATCTTAACTTAAATAATTAAACAAGTTTGAAATTACATTCTGAATGCCACCACTGCTTCTACTCTCGGAACAAGAAAGTCACATCGCCCATCGATTTTATCAGTTTAATTTTACAGATCGCTCTGTGGTTTTATTTAACATATTATATTTTCTCATCCGCCCCAAAATTAATTCCTGGCCATACCACTGTATGTACCAGCAGTAGATATGAAACCTGTTTGAATAGTTGGCTAGGGCCCATGATAAAACAAAAATGAAATCTGATTATACACTAAAGAAGAATACCTTCGAGATCGTTCTCGTAATGAATGTAATGACACCCCGAGCGGAGTTGTTTTTTTTTTTTTTGCTTGTATTCACTGGTCTACAAATGAACAGCATTTAGCTGCACTGCTGGAAACATGCCTATAGTTTGGATTATGAGGCCATTTCTAATCCCTCTTTTACACCGGAAGATTTCCTACTCCGATGTTTATATTGCACATCGCTGGAAATGGTACAATATTGCTGCATCCCTCTAGTCGTTTTTTCTTTGCACCTGCAAAAATGTGACATGAGACAAGATGAACTGCTTCAAAGCATGACACTTGCTCTCTCTGGTATTTAGCTTTTCTAATAAAGCCTGTCATTTATTGTGCAAACTCCAACCATATGTAACTTTGGGGATTTTCTAATTAGGATTTAGGGATTTTTTTCTAAAACCTTCCCATGGATAATATATGGTGGCTACTGTATATCCTTAATCTTATATTCATTGCTGATCCATTAATCATAAGTTACTCAAAAAACCTATAAAAGGGAAAAATGGGTACATTAAAGGCCAGAAAATTTTGTATCAACATCCTCGTCATCCGAAACGTTCCCCGAGGTACGATCCACAAACCCAATTACTCTTATTACCACCTCATATGAAGTACCAGTGTGTACTATTCATGCGGCGCAGCTCATTAGAGCGGCATTGTGGTTGAGAAAACGCTCTTCGCTACACAGATGATAGGTTCTGCAGCTTCATGACCCGTGCCTCAACTAAATGACTAAATTACAGTGATGCAGATAATTCAACACACGCGGACAGGGTGAGAGGCGAAGATTTTAATTGCAGCTTTTCTAATGACTGAGTCAATGATTCTAAGAGCCCAGTAAGAAAAAGCAGAGCTGACTTTCATGTGCATCCACACTGATTGCCAATCCAAACAGGCATCTTAAAAATGTTCACGCTGATTTATGTGTGAAAGTAATGATTCGCAAGTCACGTGGCCAAACATGACAGAGAAAATGAAAAATCGCTGTCAAGTCGAGTCAAGTTTACTTCTATACTATAGCGCTTTTCACAACAGACATTGTCTCAGAGCAGCTTTACAGAATTTAACAGTTAAGGTGAACGGTGTGTATTTATCCCTGATGAGCAGCCATGGCGACTGTGGCAAGGAAAAAACTCTCTTAGATGTTATGAGGAAAAAACCTTGAGAGGAACCAGACTCAAAAGTGAAACCCATCCTCATTTGGTTGACATCAAGAGTGTGATTATAAATCCTTAAGCATTACAGAACACTGGAGAGTGAGAACTAACATGAGCACTTGAATGTAAGATTATAAGTAATTAGTTCTTTCTACACTCTTATACAGTCATTGTGGTTATAAAACTAGGAGCTACTAAGCAATTCATAAAATAGCTCAACATTTGAGATCATCACAGATCCAACACCAGCTTCTCCATTCCAGAGCTTTTAAACACTCCAGGAGGTCCAGTGTCAAAACTCCACACATGAAATAGGATCCAACTGGCACTGGCTGTACTGCATACTTGCACATAAACATGAATGTAATAGAGAAACACTAAAACTAAAGCAAACACTAAATATATAATCATTATATAAACCTATGGTTTGGTGAAAGTTGTGCCAGACTAAATAAGCTATCATAGCTTAGATTTACTGTATTTTAAAGGTAATAGGTTCATCAGTACATCAATTTTTTGACATTCACATCAGATTGTTTGCTCTTAAAATGACAAAATATACAGAATAATATGAAGAAAAGAGGTTAGGGCTGATTTCATTCTAGCCCAGACTGCAGCCTGTCTGTGACAGTTGTCTCAGGTGATGAAGTGATACTCCCCCCAGATTTATGATCCATTTGGGCTGGTATTTTTTCAGACACATCCATAAAACATCACCAGCGGTAACTGAGAAGCATGTACTGTACAAGGTGGATTATTTGCTCTATCCTGCTTTTTTTTTCCTCCAAAATGACTTTTGAGGAGAGACTTAAAGTAAAGACATGTCCAAGTATAAGTATAAATTACGAAAACAGGACAGCCGACAGATTACACATTTTCTGTTTACGATATTTAAGATAGGATACAAACACGGCAATCAAATAATAAAAACGACTGTGATATGTCTTCCTGTAATAATGTAACTATATTTGTAATATATTAATATTAATTTGCCCTACATTACCATGCCACTATTGAGACCTGCTGATACAATATTACCCAATACTAATATATTTACTGTTGAGCTACTGACAATTTTTTAACCCTCTCATCTAAGATCATGACCCTTTTTACCTCTTAATTCCTGAAATGCTGGAGACTGCTGCATTGTCCTTTTCTGCCATTTTGTAGCTCCCATAGTTTGACCTTGATACATGAGGTGGTAATTACTAAGAAATATGTACAAAGAACAAAGAGACTATTTCATAATATACCCTGGACATTCAGTGAATTATCTACTAGATGCCATCAGTAGCGTTATTTGTAAAAGACATGCAAATGATTCAAAGTCAAGAGAAGATAGATTGGCTTTCTGTTTCGCAATTTAATGCTAATCAGGTAAGATCTGTCCTGAAACTCGAGGCTGATAAGAAACAACTCCCAAGTTTCTAGTGCTCAGGGTGGTTATACTCTAGAGCGAATTTCTCTTCAAAAGGCACCAAAAGAAGTGTAAATCTACACATTCTCACTATAATCTGCAAATGTGAACCCGATTTTATAGTTTATGAAGAATTTGCATTAAACAAATGATTAGACTTTGAGTAAAAAAAAGTAAAACACTGTCCAACTGTAATAACAATATAATCCTATACATCACACACCCAGATACACATTCATCTCTACAGTAATGGGTTCCCCACTCGCAGACCTACACCCAAGCATCTGGCCACTCTCATACCTAATGTATGGAGTCAATGTCATCCTCAAGGACACAACTTCATTATTACATAGTGAGAGTGAGCAGATGCGATGCAAAAGCCCAACTGATAATGTCACCTCTAATGTCTTGGATAGACTCGCTTTAGCCCGATAAGTGCATTATTAGGACCACAATTAGAAAAAGGTGCGATAATAATAATAATAATTATAATAATGATAATAAACACTTCTTTAAAAATGAAAAAGTTCCCTCAGCACAAATGTGAAACCTTTCCCACCGAGACACGTTCTCTGCCGGCGCTATACGGAGCAAATGGAAAACATAATTGACTTTTAAGCACAGCGTGGTGCCTCGTTCATCACTGTATAGTTTAGAAAGAAATACGCATTATCCTCATTATCTGTAAATGATCTGTAATCTTTATGCTGAACAACAAGGCTTGTCAAGCAAATTGAAGTTTGCTTACTGCACTCTCTCACGCTCACCACAGAAGCCTGTTATTTTCAATCTCAGGAGGAAAAAACACAGAGGTTTAACTACTTTTCAAGTAGACTACTGTAGATAAACAATTATCTACATACACGGTTCTCTCCTATAGACAGTCATCTTTTTTTTTTTTATCCTGAAAGAGCTTTGACAGTACTTTAATATATGTATACACTTATGAAATGGTAGAAGGTACTACTTGGAAATCTTTCTTAAATCAGAACTATCATTTCTAAGGTTCTAGGTTCTAGACCCCTGCTCAAAAGGGCCACGCTGAGGGACCCTTTCAGAGGACACGTTTGACCTTGTATTTCAAAAATTATATAGTCCTGATTAACATAATTTTACATGTAAAACAAAATGAACATCAAGCGTATGAGTGTATACTTTTTATATTTTTTAGATACCTGAAATCACTGTAGGGGTGTATAATCCAAAAGCCGGCCGACTTTACGCGCTCCTGTTCGCGCTCCACCGCCTTCTCGCTTCCGAACATCCTCAGGGGGAACTTGTTAACCCCGGGCTGGAGCATGGCACCGAACTGCCTGTGCATGAACCCCGCCTGGTAGTACCTCTCATCATCGGGCAGAACGTGTTCAATGCCGCCGTCCAGCTTGTCAAAGCCCGGGTACCATTCTGGAGCGTTGCGCGCTCCCGGTTCCACACCAGCCGCGGTGCTGCCATCGCCACTACCTCCTCCTCTCGCCCCAGTGGGGCTCTCCTCGCTCGGGCTCGGTTCCGCCTCGGTGATCAGACGCTTCTCTTCAGCCGAGTCGGATTCGTGGCTGTGGCGGCCGGTGAGTGATGACAGGCTGTCGCGAAACCTTCTGCAATCGCCGTTTGAGTTGCTTTTGGCGCCCCGGGCCGCCTCCGGGTCCGCCGCCGACGCCACTGATGCTGCGTCCGCGCTCCGCGTGCTGCTCTCGCCGGCGCATGGAGACGGCAGCGGCTTCATTCGGATGCTCCTCCGGCGTGTGTCCCGGTCCCCGTCCTCCCCGTCGCACATGGTCGAAGAGCTCCGGCCGACGTGCTGTGGCAAACTGTAAAGCCTTTTGCGCATATGGAGAGATGCAACCTGTGCACAGAGACATTGGAGATCAGCTCAATGACAGAACATGTTCACTAATCATTCCCATAAGATGATCCAGGATTATTTATATATATATTATTAACTCGATTGCATGTAACCCTAACCTATAAGAACCTATAAGCTGAGCTCCTGTGCATGCATATGCAAGATAACCTCCGTTACCTGTTAGCTCAAATGGTCTGCGCGCTCCCGTTCAATCAGGACATGCCCACTCCAGATGCATGGCACTGAGCTTCTCTATTCCATTAGAATAATTAGAAGGAAAAATAACAACAACAATAACAACAACAAAAAGACAAAGCAGGTCTTGGGCTGCCTCACCATGAAGGCGCCGGGAGGATGGATGGAGAGGAGACGTGCGGAGGTCATGGGCGTTAGTGAGGCTTCAAGCCTCCAGATCCCCCTATCGGCTGTCAATAATCAACAAGGAAAGTCGAGGAGGCGCTGGCTTAGCCAAGGAGCGCGGCTGACATCACCGCCGTCCGCCGCGCTGAGAGGCTCGCTCCGCGCTCATGAATATTCATGAGGATGCTAATCTATCAGGTTGCCACTGGAGCGGCGGAGGCAAACAAACCCCGCCCACAGCCGTGAGGTCTGGACCCCGGTTGCTGATCGATTAAAAGCTTTGTCCCTGATGTCTCTCGGATTAGCATCGGCAGACCAAGTGAAACCTTTACAATTATCTTTTTTTTTGTTTTTTTGTAGGGGTTAATTGTCTGGCATCACAGACCCCAGATCTACTTATTTATTCAAAATTGGGCTTACATCTTTTAACTAGTGATTTGCTATATTGTATACTGCCATGCATTTCCATCAGTCCTCCAAAAGAGAACAACTGACCCACCAAACCTTATCATTATCAAGCATTTCTTTTTCCCAGCAAGGAAATGATTTACATTATTGTAATTACACTCATTACATATTCATTATTCAATAATATTAATATTAATATTATACTGTTTCTGTGATTGTTGTTTTATGTAGCATCAGTTTTCTGGAGGAACGTTGTTTCATTTCACTGTCTACTGCATCAGCTATATATGGTTGAAGTGACAATAAAAGCTTCTTGACTTGATATTATTAATACTAATAACAATTCATAAGAATCATAACATCATTAACATTATCTTTACTGCATACACGACAAGTTCACGTGTGTTACAAAGCTCAGTAGACCGGATGGTCTGTAGATTGAAAATGTTTATACTGTATACTATAAGTATATTTATGTACATATATAAGTATATTTATATTTGTTTGTGTGTGGTTACATTCCAAAACAACCTGCGATAAACAAAAAACTGTGATAAAAGGACGCCATCCCATTTTTTATATATACAGTACTGTACTGAATTAACATTTGACCTAATTTTATAATGTATTATATTTTTATTAATACATTTCATTATTTCAACATAAAACTCCATAAAAACAATTCCCTATAAGTTTTTTGGTCTCTCGTGCTCTCCGGGAAAATCAATCAAACAAATTAGTTGCAAATGCAATTCTGCATTAAACCGGAGACACGAGATTCGAATTGAGTTTCGAACCCAGACTCAAAAACATGTTACATTACAATTTTGTTTTTATCTTCATTAATTTGTCTGTGTTTCCTGCTCATGTAAAATACAATCTAAACTGAGCTTATTCAGAATGAATCATGCGATTGGTAGCTTGTTGGTAGCTTGGTAATTACATTGTCTACACCAGACAATAATGCAACATTTATTTTGGGCCCTCAATCAAGGCCCCTTATTCAAGCTTGTTAATGGCTGTATGATCGCCTATGGAAGGAGCCGCCATTTTGAGGCTGGGTGTTAAACCGCACACTACCACACTAGATTGGGTGTCTAAATAGTGCGCAGGCGCAATGATAAGATCGCTATACATAGTGCACTTGGACTCTGATTAGGATGTAGCCAACTTTTTCGGGTTTTTATTCCTCATCCATCTTGTTAAATATTGTTCAGAAATTAAACTGATGGCTGAAGAAATTAAAACAACGCAGGCTGTCTGGAGGTTAAAAAGGTATGGGCGTTTTTTCCCAAAAGCCCAAAATGTTGGAGAAAACTCTTCATGGAAGGTAAAGAAAATGTTAATAATAATTATTAGCCTAGCTAGAAGTCAAGCTAACAGCTAAGCTAACTAGCGGAAATGACTGAGGGCTAATAATTAGCCATGTAGCTAACAAAAAAGAGCAACATGAAGTATTTAGTATATATATATATATATATATATATATGCAGTAAAAACTTAAGTATTTAAATAAGAAAGTTAAGTTGACTAGAGTGGTGCAAGGCTTCTCAAACATTTATTTCGATTAAAATTTGTATTTATTCAATTAAAGTATGTAAATATGTAATATAAACATGCATTTGTTCATTTATTGGACATTAAATAACAGTATATATATGCAGTACCAGTCAAAGATTTTGGACACCTTCTCTCGTTTAGTATTTTTTCTTCATTTTTTATTATTTTTAACATAGTCCATTAATACTGAAGACATGCAGACTATAAAAGGACACGTATTGAATAGTGAGGAAAACAAAAACCCATATGTTTTATATTTATGTCTAAAGTATCTACATTTAGGTTTGATGACAGCCCTATTAGTGCTACTACAGCTACTGTACAAATCCATATAATGGCAAGAAACAATTAAGTAAAGAGAAAAGACAGTCCATCATTACTTTAAGAAAAGATCAGTTCATTAGAACATTTGATGTATTCCCAAGTGCAGTCGCCGAAACTATCAAAACGCTATGATGAAACAGGCTCTGATGAGGACCATCAGGGGAAAGGAACATTAAGAGCTACCTCTGCTGCAGAGGATAAGTCTATTAAAATTACTAGCCTCGGAAATCTCCATTCTACATAAATGCTTCTTAGAGTTAAAGTGACATATTGTGATCTATTAAAAGTGCATGTTCAAATATAAGACTTTATGAGTCTGGCCATAACGGTCGAACTGCAGTGATACAACATTACTTTAGAAGAACAACAAGCAGAAGAAACTTGTTTGGGCCCCAAATAATACATGGACATTTCAGTAAAAAACTGTGCTTTGGACTGATGAGTCCATATTTGATATTTTTGGCTCCGTGCCTTTGTTGACCATATAAAGGGTGAACCGATGGTTCCTGAATGTGTGGTTCCCACTGTGACGTGTTGCGGTGCTTTTCCGGTGACGCTGTTGGTGACTTATTCAAAATCGAGGGCAAAAATTAACCAGCATGGCTACCACACGATTTTGCAGAATCATGCCTTCTCATCTGGTTTGCATTTAATGGGACCATAATTTGATTTCCAAAAAAAATAATGACACCAAACACACCTCTAGGTGACATGGTCTCCACAATCACCCCCTCTAAATCCAATCGAGATGGGAAGAGAGAGCGAAGAAAAAGCAGCCAACAAGAACCGAACACCTCTGGGTTCCCGGTGACTACCTCATAAATCTGATGTGCGAATGACAAGATTGTGCAAAGCTGTCATCAAAGCTAAAAGTACATTACTTTACCTACAGTCGATCCACTGAGAACCGATCCAGGATAAGATGAACTAATATCAACGGGTGATGATGTCGACAACAACAACGATGAATTTATTTATACAAACAAGCCAGATCCATTCAGAGCTGAGTATCTTGGTTGAAAAAAGAATTCTACAAACAGAGTTTTCCATATGTATAGGGAGAAAGCAATAAGAACGAAATCCACCTGATTTACAATATTGAATTTGTGCAACCCCTCGGAGTCCACCCAATACACTTGGAGAAACTTGTAAAAAAGAAAACCTGGTCTTTCATCTTTACAGGGTTTTTTTTTTTTTTTGAAGCTCAGCCAATAAAAATCGTTCGATACGGAGTTGCAGCAGTATTTAGGGCATTGTAGATTTTTATCTTCTGATGTTTTTTAATCCGGGGGGTTTAAAAAGCTTTAATGACTGATGTGGGATTTTGAGGTTTAAGCAAATCATTGATATAAAGATGTGACTAACTTTTAACTGACATCTATATTACATACCGGCTGAAATCACACGACTTAGCGCTCATAACTTGCTCACACTCAAAAAATCGGGCAAACTGCATGGACAAAACACACTATATAATACAATATATATAATATAAAATAGGGACTGTTTGAGGATTTATTATGTAAATCAGGACGACAAGTCAGCAAAATTTCCAACACATTTCTCAAATCCCACAATACACTTCAGTGTAGTGTTGAATCCACTTTTATTTTTATGCTGCAGTTCGAATTTTTTCCCAGAAATATATTTCCTCGATCAAAACATAATAACTCAATGTTACTCTTATTCCTAGAAAACATAAGGGGGCAAAAATAGTTTGATTGTATGTTTAGTTTTTTGGTGCTGCCTCCACTTGATTACTGTATCAAAAAAATGATTGTGTCAAGGTCAGGGATGAAGTGGAGTCTTTTCTGAAACACTGCGTGCAAGGCATGAGTGCATCCTGGAGGGGATGCTAGTCAATTACAGGACACCACACACACACACACACACACACACACACACACACACACACACACACACACACACACACACACACATTTAAACTTCAAGGGGCAATTCCATTTATTGGCACGTTCCTAGTTGTTTGTGCATCAACATCCATTAGGTTCATTATATAAATTACTTCTATACCAGAATATATTATACAGGTGTTCATTTAAAGCACAGTGGCTAAAGTCTTTATAATCTCCCCGAGTGGGAAATACAGCCTTCCACAGAGCACTAGAAGAAGCATGAAAAGTAATTCCCTATTAATTAGCATGTTTTAAATATTTATAAGTTACTCAAGCTGCTAAATACAGCCAGGGGTTGACACAAAAATAATTGTGGGTTTTTATTTTTTTATTTTTTGCATTTTTTAAAGGTGTTCGAGTCCAGTGAAAGCAAAGGGCTGTTGGAGCTGACGATACTGGAATCTGGTCACCTGCTCATCTCACAGGCTCAGGAACTATTGGTAAGGTCCAAAGGAGACATATTCAATACACGTAAAAGCGGGCCACGTGCGCTCCCCATGACAGGATTATATTTAATCTGTTATGTGCGAAGCAGATACAGTAAAAAACACTACAACTGCTTAGTGTGGTGTTTTTTCTACAATCAGAGAGGAAATTGCCTGGATGTGGTTAAAGTCAATCTGGAAGAGACCACACCCATCAGATTTGGTCATAGGATCACCCCCTCCCACCGCTGCAATAACAGAGTTATTTGGCTTTTTTTCTTATGTATATTGTAGATGTAAAAAAGAATTAAGCATGATAAGACAACATGGGATGTTTTGGGCAAACAAGAAAAGGTGTATATACAAAAATAGGCCGCTATATAAAATCATATATATAAAAGCAAACTTTTGAGCTTTCTGGCAGAAGAACATTCAATGTGTTTGGAAATCTATTTTTGGGATTCATTAATTTTTTCTAAGGGGAAATTCCTGTTTCTGGCAAGCCACTGTATGGACATGGCGGATTTTATGGAAATAGACCCCCCTGCAGGAATATTAAGGGAATTTCAGTTTGTAGGTAATACAAGGAAAGCATTTATTGGTAAATCTGACTTCGGCTATTAAAGATATGACGATGTGGATAGATTCTTCTGAGACTGAAGTATTAGTAAATTGTCAGTCTTTCGTCAGACAGTCATTTCTTTAGCCTGATTGTTAAGCTTTCGTTTTCCTGTGTTTATGCAGGAAGGCTTCTCTCTTCTCAACGCTCAGAGCTTCCTGAAGATCCAACAGAAATCAGACAGCCTGCTTTTCTACTTCACGCTGAAGGTGAGATATTGGAAAGCAGGCTATGAATTCATTGGTAAGCTTGGTTGTGTTTTATAAATGTTGTGTTTAGCTCTAAAATGTAAATATCATCGAAACGAGGCTAGAAGATAGATGACAGATGATAGATGCATCTTCCCAGGAGCTGAATCTACCACGTTCTCATTCATAGCTCTGACGG
This sequence comes from Silurus asotus, assembly GCA_024362625.1. NCBI lineage: Eukaryota > Metazoa > Chordata > Actinopteri > Siluriformes > Siluridae > Silurus > Silurus asotus. The sequence continues at coordinate 1,335,074 of MU551594.1, read as the reverse complement.
ATGATCATATGCAAATGTACAGGGGTAGCTGTTCTGTGTGACCTTGAGCTTAAGCTTCAAAGGCATATGCTTTAAATTATTATTATTTTTTTTTTAATTAGGGCAATTATCTCTCTACCAAGTGAAAGACTATAACTAGAAATGATTATAAAATAAATACTGATGAAGGATGGATAATACATGTATGATTGAATCATGCACAGACACACACAGCTTCGATTGGCACATGTTAAAAACAGTGTGTATGTGAGTGAGGTAGGGAGCGTTTATGCAAAACATCAATTGTTTGGAGTAAGTAAGACAGCATTTAAGAGTGTGTGTGTGTGTGTGTGTGTGTGTGTGTGTGTGTGTGTGTGTGTGTATATGTGTTTTCACAGGAAGGGAGCCGTATGATACGACTACAGTTTGAGGGCAGCAGCAGGTCTGAAGCTGTGGATTTATGCAGGAAGGCAGTCGAAAGATTGAATGAATATCTGCCTGTAGGCACTCAGGAGCAGCCTGGCACTTCATCTACAACTCAAACCACTGGAATCTCTAACCAGCACAAGCAGGTACACTACAATGAAGGATGAAAAGCAAAAGCAAATACACATATATATTAGAGCCGTCCCGATTTCTTATTTATTTAATGTTACAGATCATCAAACTAATTTAAATATTAGTAAAAGATAACACAAGTAAACACAACATGCAGTTTTTAAATGAAAAATTTTTATTATTGAGGGAAAACAAAAATCCAAAACTACATGGCACGGTGTGAAAAAGTGTTTGCCCCCTGTTAAACCTGTGTTTTATCGCACCCGAGTTGAATTTCTTTCCCCACACCCAGGCCTGATTACTGCTACACCTGTTCGCAATCAAGAAATCTCTTAAATAGAACCTGCCTGACTGTGAAGTAGACCAAAAGAGCCTCAAAAGCTAGACATCATGCTGAGAGCCAAAAAAAATCCTGAAACAAATGAGAAAGAAATTGGTTGAGCTCTATCAGTCTGAAAAAGGTTATAAAGCCATTTTTAAAGCTTTGGGAACACAGTATTCACGAATGACAAAAACATGAAACAGTGGAGAACCTTCTCAGGAGTGGCCAGCCAACCAAAATTACCCCAAGAGCACAGCAACGACTCATAAAAGAGGTCACATAAGACCCCACAACAACATCCAAAGAACTGCAGGCCTCACTTGCCTCAGTTAAGGTCAGTGTTCATGTCTCCACCATAAGAAAGAGACTGGGCAAAACACAAAAACAAAACACTTTTCACACCACTGTATATAAAAAAAAATTATAAGAAATAATAAAGAGGCTAAATTAAAACCGTCAAAGCAACACACGTTTATTTACGTCTTTTCTTTACTCGGATATACTGTATAAAAAAAATACATAAAATCCACCGTAACATAATATTGTATTCACTAAACCTTTGTCTCAAATCAAGCACCAAAATCCACCATGACGCAAACATCCGGCATTTAAAACCGTCCGTGTGGATATATACACATACACACACACACACACATCACAGAAGGTTGTGCACAGTCTCTCACAAAGCAGAAACAAATCTGAAATGGGACTACACAATCCCATAGAGTGTATGTCAGACAATTTACCTGACCTGTGGTACCAACAGACCACTTCTGACCAAATGTTTTAGTTTTATATCATTTGAGGTGTGGATTACTTTCAGCACATTGTCACTGACCTCATGGTTTGAACTTAACAACTCATGGTCCCTGTGTAGATGTGAGAATACTCCCAAGCAGAAAACCAGCCTTCAGTCAATATCTTTATACCTGTAATGTTCATCTCTATATTTTTTTTACTTTTTTTAAAAACATATTTATCTATCAGTGTAATTCGATTCTAGAATAGTGTCAATTTGGTCACATTTGCATTCAGCTATTGAATAAAGCAGAGCACTATTATCCTCCTCATTTCTCATCATCATGGTCGTCTTAACCTCATGCATGCACCTTGTGCAGGGAGTTTACGCAACAAAAAAAACAAAGCTGCCACTGAATTTTAATATAATCCAAAATGCCCACGTGTAGCGAGAGGAATTAAATTTGTGTTGAGCAAATTTTTAGTATTATGTACTGAATATAAAATTCCCAGTTACTAAACAAATAATGGCTAAATGTATAAATTAAGCGAATGGCAAGAGTGAATCATCTCAATCAAAACATCTCCTGTGACGCATTACGCATTTATCAAAACCACTTGTCTCCCGCGTCTTATGAGTTGTTTCTGCCAGTAGAGCCGAAACATTGTCACAACTAATTACCCAGCCATTAACATTGCAGGTTTTACAGCTGTTAACTTTGAGAGGACACAGTGCTCTTGGCTCTCTGATATGATTACAGATTTATACTATAAGGAGTGATATTTTTGCTGGGAATTTACCGGCTTATGCTTTAACAGTTGTTCCAGTAAATCAGTCATTCACAAAAAATCAGCTACCATTTAGTTAATGATAAAAGAATGATGTTTTCTGTAGTTGGAAATACAAGGATAAGAAATCCATGTTTGATAATTGTTTAATTTTTTTTTTTTTTAAAGCCAATCGATGACGATGATTAGATTCAACTTTATTGTCATTATGTTCCGTAACTTGCAGTCATTCGTACCTCTATGTGATTGATACGAATAAATAATGATCAAAGAATATTACGATGATAATAATATGAATATAAATAAACGGTACACGGAAAAGTGGTAATGTACAATGAGAATTGAGACAAAGAAGATACTGTATTCAGTGTAATTATAGTGCACTCGTGAGTATTAGACTTTATATAAAGTATATTATGAACAGTGCAATGTAGAGTACAGTGATGCAGTGTATGGCATTTAGTTCAGTGTGTGTGTGTGTGTGTGTGTCTGGGTTGGGGCGTGGTAGTAAGGGGTGTAGTGTAGGTGGTGTTACCAGGGTGCAGAGTTCGGCATGGAAACAGCAGATGAAGCTGTAGATGATTATGATAATAATGCAGCAGGTCACATATGGGTGAGCATTCAGGCTGCGGTCCATCGTGAAGTAACCACGGCGATCCCTTTGTCCTATTAAATGTTCGCCTTGTAACAGCTGAAGCTAGAGTCTTTTTGAAAATATTGTAATATCAAACAGAACAGTAGTAAAAGGCTGTAAAAACATGGATGCAAAAACAGACCTCACCTGTTGCAGCACTATTTCTGTGTTGTTGTTTTTTTCTCATTTAATTACAATTAACAGTTAATGAAATATATATGTTTTGCCAAATGCTGGCAGTCATTTATTCCCAATTATTTCAGCATAAACAATCTAACAGAACAAACGTTACCTTATTTCTCATTCAAAAGTCATCCTATCCCAATGGAGCAAACCAAGATTTTACAGTCAGAAAGAGAATTCAGATTGTAGTATGAACTGCTTCAGTTATTCTGTAGCTCTCCAGCTGTCAATCACAGATCAGAAATAAGCAGTTTCTATGCTGACTGATGTAGTGAATAAAATGTGAAAAGTACAGGGTTCATAGGACTGAACCTGAGAACCACTGGCTTGGAAGTCCTTTGACATACATGTGGGATGTGATTACATTTACAGCAGCTGCTCTTATGCAGAGACCAAGATCTAATAACTACTAAACCACTTAAACCTCATTACTGCCATCAACTGGAGCCTGTTCTTCACAGCACCATGATTTAATTTAATTTTATGGGAACACTCACAAAACCTCAGTGCCATTTGTCGTACTGAAAAAACAGCCTTTGCTGTGGCAGTTCAAGCATGTAAGTTAAACACTCTCCCCACTTTTAACTCATTGTGTTAAACCATGCGGGTTCGTCCCTGGAGGGTGTGGGCTCAAAATTTCTACAACAAGAGACGCACGTGTGGCTTTGCTTTCACTAGGTGGCACTCAAGCAACATTCTCCTGACGAGAACGATCGCTCCTGCAGATTCGGTTAAAACACACATTTTGGCTGAATGGATGTTGAAATCGCCTGCAAGTTTCTGCCACGTTCTGACCTTCTCATTCAAAATGCACTAATTACAATACGGCGACAGCGAAGCAGACACAGAATCAAGTAGTTCGAAAAAGACGATCTCTTTCAATTAGTAACAGCCCTATTGATTGGCGTGAAAGCTCTTCAGTGTGAGACCCGAGACGGTAATGATCGTATCTATCCCTGTGTTTCCTAAGACTCCTGTCGCACCACTGCAAGCGATCCATGACGGTACTCAGGAATCTCTGTCCATCAAGCAGCTTTCTCAGGTACCACTGAAGTCTTTGCTATTTGATCCACTGATTGATAAAAGACACTGCAGATACTGCAATGCAGGCATCGTCCTGGAAAGTGACGGTATTGGAGCAGAATGTCATTGTCATTCAGTTCTGAAGATCACAGGAGCTTAGTGTCACAAGATGATTTCTGTTTTTATACACAGTTACTGTTTTTTTTTTTTTTCCCCCTAGTATTTCCTGGGTGACAGTGGACTGTCCCTGCCTTTGGCATATCATCATTTCACTCCGCCTCCTGGTGATCTGGAGAGTCTATTGCGTCTGTGTTTGCTCGACTCTAGCTTCCCTGGTTTTGTAGAAGATGTGGAGAAGACGCTAAAAGGCTTAATCAAAGAATGAGGTACACCTCACAACTCGACAATATTCACAACAGTATTCAATTCAATAATCGAAAATGATGTGCATCGTGGACCAAATCCACTCTGAGTTGTTATGTTCTAATACATATCTGTTTAACTTCTTGGTTGGTTAATAGTTTGCTTAATTTTGTTCCTGTCACACACAAGAGAGTGATGAATCAGAACTATAGTCTGTCCAGTTCCCTCACTTCTTCATCTATACTCTCTGTTAAAATGGATCTGCTTCCAAAGGTTTAAGTTTGTGTTAATGTATTTTAGTTCAGTATTGAACTAGTAAGATTTTTTTGTAAATGTTACACTGACCTTTGCTTACCAACAAAATTAAACGATCATCACGTTTCAGATGGTTTCATTTTTCCTAATATTAAACACCTTTTTAACAAAAAAAAAAGAGCTCCCTTATGACATCAGTGCAACAAACATTTGCGTAATTCTTAGGGGAAACAACATCAATACAGCACCCGGATCGCAAATAGTCTCTCAGGGTGGATCCGGACTCGCAATCATTTATCTAATGTCAATCAAGCAATCCAAACGACACATTTCATTCATATTTTTGAGCCTTTATTTTAAAAAGAACAGTTGGTCTCACATGTTATTGTAATGGCTTTAGCTCCAGCAGGTGCCATCTTTACTTATTGGTCCAGTTGCACTGCAACACACTGATACATGGTTTTTTCTTTAAGAGAAGTAGTCATGCAACTACAGCAGTGCATTTGTGCTGTTCCTGCATCCCGATGATCCCACAACATTAAAGCTTAGTCTCTGAAAGTCATCAAAAAACGAACGTGGCCCAGTGTACAGTTGCCATTAATTCTATTGGAATACATATTGCATAGGATAATAGCCATGCTATACAAGATTCATATCTGACTAAAAAGAAAAACAAGGTCGGAGGACATCGAGGATTAAAAAACTTCTTCACTTTTTACAGATATGCTATTATAATATTTGAACACTTACAGCTCAACCTGTACAAGACATCTAGGTAATTCTAGAAAATAAATATCCTTTATTCATCTTTTTTTAAAATTCTTTAATACATAGACAGTTCTCCGTGATTAAATACTGCTCTGCCAGTCACAGCTAGGCTCCTGCAGTCCAGCTTTACATAGAACACCTTTTGTTAAACTTTATGAGCTGATGATAAACTGTACAAAGAACTCAGTGGATCTGACTTTTTATCTCACTTTTAAATTTTTGTTTAAAATAAAAAAAATAATAATTATTATAATCACACACACACTTAGGGTAATCCTCTGAAGCAACACTACACAAAGGGATAACAATAGAAAAAAAAAAATGGCATGTTATTTGTTTGTTACTGCATGCATTCGACACGATATGCAAAAGGATCGCCTTAGAAGGTTGGCATAACGAAAGGAACAATGTAAAACAGAAAAAAAAGAAGAAAAAACCGCACAAAAGAGTAAAAATAATGTGCACACCTTTTTGAATGAATTGGATCAATTGTGTCCACACATAACCATAAGACTGAATAAGGCATGCTTTAAGACAGTCCTTATTGTTCGTTTCTGCCAGTGATATGCTGTTTCTGTTTCGTTGGCCGAGTGAGGCAGGATATGCTTTATTAGAAATTGCCAGGAGCTTCTGCTCTCCTTGAATACCTTCATACGGTCAAGATGTGCAGTCAGGATTCTGTAAAACAGCAAGCAATGGGGAATGTTTAATACGAGAACGAGTGTGTTTTTCTGAGGTTAGGGTCAGGGTCTCTTAGGAGCTCTTGTGTTAACACTGATTTTGTTTCTAACATGTTTAAATCCATTCGACGTACCTGTTTATTACAATCCATTGCGTTTCATTGCAATGCCTCTTATACGTTATGTATAAATAAGGAATAATAAAAAAAAAGACTGCCGTTATGCCGAAAATAATTCATTTACCTCACCATCTACCAGAAGTTTGTGTGATATGAGCGTGTTTTATTCAGCTTTTACCACAGCGAGTTGCCAAACCATACAGTATTCAATCTATTAGTGCACATCCTTTTCTCTTTTGCTCTCAAACTTACCATTTAAAGGAGAAACCAGGAAGCAGGAAACTTCAGTTCTAAAACCTCGACTACTCCGGGTATTTTTTTACACAACAGTAAACGTTACAAAGCGCAAAAACTGTCACCACAGTGGTGATGATAGGATACTTTTTTAATATTTATAAGCACTATGTTGAGCCTCTGTCGACTGAGGTAACCTGCAGGTACAAATGTTTCAAACAGAACTACTTTCCAAGCCGTGACATATCTGCTGTGAGAATTCAGCTCCGCTGTATATAAGACACCACAGAACTGCTGAATTCTCACAGCAGAAGGTGTTGATTAATTTTCTAAAACAGGACTACCATTTCTGTAGTAACAGCTCATACACACATAATCCAAGCTGAATGTTACATGTATTTATATGATGGTCAGTAATACTCACATTATTTGCTGTATTTGATCAGTTGGTGTTGCGGTGTCTCAGGTTTTTGTCTTTGTGGTTGTTGGTAGAGTTGGTTTTCCTGTCAGAGAAAAAGAAAACATTTTGTAGATGTTTAAAAGAAACGCATTTTGGTAAATTATATAAATCGGGGCAACGTTTGAGTTTATTGAAGTTACACAACCATTCAATGTGGACGCATTAGATTTAATTCTTACGTTTCACTAAAATAAATGCATTAAAATCTTGAAGTTGCACTTTGTTGGAAAGTAAAGAAAACCTATGGTAATTTTAATAATTGTTAATCATGTTTCAACCTCGCTGCACAATCCTGTATGTATCTCACAGTGGTTATGTCTATTATTATTATTTTTTAGTTTTTTTTAACAAAGAGCACTTCATCCTTCAATCCTATGATTGGTTGTTGGCCAACCATTTGATGGTACTGAATGTTCACTAACTCTTCTTACAATTTAATTTACACTGATGATTAAAGTGTTGATTGGTGTAGATAGGAATTAGGAAAGTTCAGGTCTTACATCGATCCAGCTGGTTCATCATCTTCATCCGGGTCAAAAAAAGGAGAGGAAACGGAAAGAAAGAAAGAAAAGAAAATGCATTAATAACAGCTATCATTTAATAGTCTTCTAATATGTTATTTAATAGTTATGTGTGTAACATCGAACAACATGTACAAGGCCGTAGTGACATTCATCATTCTGCAGTTTTAGAGGTTTTCTTGGCATTCACCTATAACAGGTTTGATATCTGTCTAACCCTCAGCTAATAAGCATTTTTTGCATCTATCAACACTTATGATCGGAATCACGATTTGAGACACCGATGGAGGATTAGTTAGTGTGTGAGTATGTGAAAGCCAACATGCATCTGCAGCCTGATTCAACAGTCACCAAACAGGCGAAAAGGTCATATTAAAGACGGAGCAACACGGCGAGTCAATTAACTGACACACAGACACGCCGTTTCAGATATACACAATCATTCCCAACGAAACCATGCAAGATTTTAAAGCCAGACAGCCCTTAAATACACTATTGCTTTATAATCTTAAGATTCTAATAATGAAGGCCCTTGCATAAGATTCTGATCAATAACATGATCTGACTGAGGTCACCTTCAGCCTGTTTAAACTGTTCTGTGTTTACAAAATTACACGGATCAGACACTTTCCTTAATAAACTGATCAGCTAATTTAGCTAATTCAGCTGGCAGTGTTGATCTTTATGAGTAAATTGTTGGACTCATTGTTTTCATGAAAATCTCTAATATTTAACCTTATGATCTTTGGCACTTTGACTAAAAAATAAATACTTGAACACTCAATTCTTTCTAGCAATTTGTGGTTCTTCCCCAAACAGTCATCACAAAGTTGGAGACAAACAGTTGTATCTGATGTCTTTTGGATGTGGTAGCATTCAATTTTTCCTTCACTTGAACTAGGAGACCCAGACGTGTTCCAGCATGACAATGCATCTGTGTACAACATCAGCGCCATGAAGTTATGGTTTACATGGGTTGGAGTGAAAGATCTTGAGTGACCTGCTATAGAGCTCTGACCTCATCCCTATTAAACACCTTTGGGATGAAATGGAATGCTGACTGCACCCCAGGTCTCCTCACCCTCACCTACAGTAGTCTCTGAATTTACTACCACCCTTGTGGCTGAATGAGCACAAATCTCCACAATAACACTCCAACATCTAGTGGAACATCTATCCGGAAGAGGGGAGGGGTCATTGTAAGAGCAAATTGGGACTAAATGTGGAATGATATGATATATGTGTGTGTGTATATATATATATATATATATATATATTTATATGGCATGTTAAAACTCATTGTAAAAGCCTGTGTCCTTTGTTCTGAATAGTTTTGGATGAGACTGCAGAACACAATATATACAAAAGTTACTGTATAAAGCTAAGAGACAGGCAGTCATGATGATAGATCTCAGACATATCATGTCATGCGCTTATTATTAAAAACACCACTTTTCAATATGTTCTATTCCGCTATGACGCATTAGATATACGTGACAAAAAAGCTTTGGTAATTTAATAGTGAGAAGCGGCATCAAAATGCAGAGTATTACATTCTCATCTCGGATTCTGCTGATAAGAACCAATGCCAGATATAATCTGCCTTAATCCATCCCCATCCCTCATTCGCTTTCTTGCCTGGGTAAATCATGTTCAGAACACAGAGCTCTGTTAAAACAGTACATAGATTTCACAAATAAAGAGGAAGTACGGATTGTTCGCACACTATTTTTTTTTATTTACTTGTATATAATTTTTTTACTTATGAAGCATAAATAATTTGCTACAATGATATAATATTTATCTCATGGTTACAGTATGTACACAGTTTTGCACGTTCTCCCTATGTCCAATTAGGTTTCCTTCAGGTTCTGCAGTTTCCTCCCACCTCCCAAAAATATGCAGGTAAACGAACTAGCATTGCAAAACCAATCCTCGGTGTGAATGGGCGTGTCCGTGTGTGTATGTGTGTGCATGCTAAGATGCAGTGTTACTGGACCATTATTGTGTCCAGAGTGTTTTCCTGTCCCATGCGCAGTGTTTCTGGGATAAGCTCTGGATCTACTAGGAGTCTGACTTGGGTAAAGCAAGGTACTAAAGAGGACTGTTTTACAGGCATGTAGTCTAAAACACCAGAGATAAATGACCTCAGTTATTAGGAACCAGGATATTTGGTTAAAATCTTTTATCAAGAGTTAATTAATGAATCAACAGTTAATACAAAATTGTATGGATGCAAGACAAAAGGCAACATTTTCATACGTGCAAGTTCTCGAACTTACCACCACCAAAGAATATGGTGCCATATGGAGAGGAGGAAAAAAAAAAACATGGTAATATTTGTTTAAAGCTCAGTCACAAGAAATTGTCCTGCTGTACTGGATTACATGGGTTTAGCTTGATTATATTAAAAATGTTCTGAATTTAGAACCAAGGTTTTCACATGTAATACTGTGGTGTAAATCTGAGTCTCCATGAGAGTTACAGTTTCTGATCTAAGTAAAGCCGGGGATTCAAATGAGCTTTGGATTCAGGAAAAAGTTTACACACAAAAACTATTGTAATGTTGAAAGTCATGCAGCCCATGTCCAGTTCACAGGGTACAGATTCAGCAAACTGTGGCAGCAAACATTCCAAAATATGCCAATGGTCATGAGCTTTCCTGCATGCTGTATTGAATATAGTCCAAACGGGATTTTCCTGGTGATTTAAAATAAGAAATTCATTTTTACTGCAGCATCATATACAAGCCATGCCTTACTGTTGCATCTGAACTGGCAAAATCACCGCGCCCCCTTTTTCCTCAACACCCATTTGTCACACTGTAATTCGCCAGAGGAGCACAACTGGCCTCGTTTAGCCTCGCTGAAGGCAATTTGTGACCTCAAGATCTGAGAAATACAATCTCCGTCAGCACAGCCAGCTCTTTATTTATTCATACATTTTATCCTTTTTTGTATTTAAAAAGAAAATGACCAAAACACATTTTCTTACGGTATGGTAAGACCAGAGGTCCATTGTGTTCCGGATATTTAAGTGTGCATTCGGAATATTTGTGAAATCATTGGTGGGATTCCAAAAAAATTACATAATGTTGAGAGCTTTGGAAATGTGCAGTCAGATAATTTAATTGTATTAAATACATGATCGGATGCAGTCTTCTGGCGATTGTTAGAAATGTTACTATATATTTGATTTAGTATTATTGTTTATGTATTATTATATATCATAGTATAAGTGTTCATGGGTATCAGTATATTTAATACCAGTTTATCAGAAAATACAGCTTCATCTATTACAACTATTGCATTTGTGTTGTCAAAACCTATGTAGAAGATTTCTTTAAAATAGAGTTGACTGGGTTACAGGAACATGCTAATGTGATGTCGCTGAACTTTAAATTGTGCCTGACTACACCTATAAAGTGAGAATTGTCACCTTATGTGTAGTTTTTTTTTCTGTTTTAATCAGGGCAACTATTTCATTTGAAGCAGGCAGGATTTTCTCATAAAAATAAATTCCCAGTCAGGCTTATGATTGCGCTCTAAATAAATTACCCATAAATACTAAACTAAAGAGGTGAGGAAGAGGCTGAAACAAGCAAATACTGCACCAAAGATTGCACTTTCAGAATTGTACTGGTTAGTTGGTTTCTTTGGGATGGTCAAAAATTCAACAATATTTGAAAGGATTGCAAGAAAGCAAGCTTCCTAAGAGAAGCAGCCAGAACCGAAATCTGACTTTATACACCATCGCCATGTTTGGTGTAAACGAGGACCACATCCTGGGAAAAGCCCCAAACCTACTGTATGATCCAAATGTGGCTCATTGATGATTTGGGGCAGATTTGCAGCTACTGGTTCATGAACTGATGGCATCATGAATTCCGTTCATTTTTTTTATTTTATTTTTTTTATAAAAAATGTATTTTCTCTGCCAGATGATTGAGACATGGGCATAGACTGATATTCTAACAAGGTCATGACCTTTAATATACAGTACATTCAGTACATGTTCTTGATTTGAACCTCACCTGACCTAACACTATTAATGAGCGAGGAATGTTGTGCATGCCAAATAAATTCGAGGTGTGTGAAGGTCAAAGTATCACTCATTGCATGCATTATTCATTATACATATTCATATTCTGATCATTTGCATGATGTCAATAATTTTGCATTTGTCTGTATAAGATGTTCTTCAGATTACATTACCTTCCTCTTTTTTTAAATGAACACTGCCATGGCTAACGTACTATTATTAATAACAGGTTATAAACCATCTGCCATCTCTGTTATTATATGACTCTGCTTATTGAAAGGGTAACTAAAACCCACCGCTGGCTCAGAGATGCCCTAATGTGTAGCTGCAAAGGTCAAATTACCATGCATCTGTGCCTGACTCCTGGCTTTTGGACTCAGTCCTATGATTGAGGCACTGAATCATACACGCTGTCCTTATTCTTTATTTTCAGTGCCTCTTCCTTTTGTGTGTTCACTGATCTGTTCGAAAGGATTTAATGGCTACCAAGTTATGAAACCTTCTCAGAGATGATACACAGCGCAAGTTTACTTCCCAAGGTCGTATTTTTCACGCCGTATTCACAAAGACGCGCGATGATGAAACCGATACTAATGATCTCAAGCATTTAAGTATTTTTCATAATTAAACAGGCTCCCAAAGCGTTAGGAATCTGAATCTACCAACAGAATAAAGTGCTGTAAATACTCATTACTGCCAATATCCAGTTAATAGAGTCAATAGCAAACACTCCAATAAGACACCCTAAGCCAGCTGTAGACATTAAAATTAAATGGATATTTGGTTAGCTGAAGGACTTCCAGTTCCTGTGTACTCATGAGGTAAAAGGACAAACAGCAAAATGTTATTTTTACAGAAACGTCTATCACCAAGTAAAAAATATTACATTAGGAGTTTAAAGATATATTCCGTACGACATGCTAGTTTTGAGCAAAAATTAAATTTTTCTTACCCTCTGCCACATCGTCTGGCCTCTTGCGTTTCTCATAAACAACAATAATGACCACCAGGATGAGGATTTCTACCAACACACCAAGGAAAGGCCAGAGCGGGGCCAGGTGACTGCGCACTCGCAGAATAGACGTCGATTCTTTAGTCCCGATGACGTTTGAGGCGCTGCAGACATACTCGCCCGGGTCTGTGGTAATGTCAAGGTTTATAACGGTCAGTTCTGTGTAATTGTCTTTGTTCATGACGAAGAAGCGTCCAGTACTGTTGTCGATGTCCTACAAAAAAAGAAATGAACACATCCGGTTACACGTAATAAACAAATATGCTGTACGATAAGTTGCTGTCTTGTCACGTGGGCAGAACAGTACCATTTAGCAACATCAGTCTCAAAACCTTTTGGTACCACCTCGTATATTCTATAAAGATTATACATTACGGTTGTGTGAATAATTATAAATAATCCCAATTCTTTAAGACTCCTGGGTAGGTTAGATCATGTCTCAATGTTTAGAAGTTACAATGGGGTCATCGGAATGCATCTTTATTCCTAAAGGAGGGGTACAATGTATAACAGATACTACGGTACAGCATGCCTTTGTGTCTGGCTGAAGAGATATACACCCTTGTCATCTTTCACTTTAGCCGTTACTTGTCAGCAAGGTGTGACTACAGCTGTGCAGGTCAGGCTGAAGTTATATTTCATTCCTCTACTTCAGGGAACAGTGGTCTTATGCATAGCCTAACATTCCCTGTTAGACAAGTCACTACATCGATAGTCTGGGGCATATATTTACACCCTGCACCGCTGCAGCCAAGGAGGAAGAAAAATGTCCTCATGTCTGCCTGTTCCAATTAGTGAGCTATGTACATTCTTAAAACATCCGACTGACAAAATGGCCCAGGTGTAATAGGGAAAATGTCATAGTAAAGCACAGTCCCTGTTGCAAGGAGCCAGAGACAGGGCTACAATGTCCAAGATGTACTGTATGGGAGGAAAGCCCATGAGGCTGCTGTGCAAATGTCTGTTACTGATATCCCATTGAGGATGGAGATCCCCACATGAATTACTGAGGCTAAGAAAGAAGAAATACTTCTTTGGAAAAAAAATGTTTATGCCCACTGATTTAAGAAGTTCAAATAGGGAACTGTCCCTCAAGCACCAAAGTATAAGGGGTTGGTCAGCTGTACAGCACAGCTTAGATGATGAATGCCCCTCATAGATGCTGAGCCTCTGGCAATACACAATCAAAGCCTACAAGACAAGCAAGGTTGTAGCCAGATACTGACCCTTAGCACCACTGCTCAAACATTTATCCCATAGAAGAAAAGAGCAGTGGAGTGGAAATGTCGAACCTTTAGACCCAAGGTTCCCCGTTCCAGGTATCACAATTCCAAATGGGGTTGAACCACCTGGCCTTCTGCCATGCTTTTACTTTATCCACACCGATATGTTTTCATTTAAAAACGCAATTTGTTTCCTCCGTACACACCGAAATGGCTCTCCAATTTGATAAATTCGAACATTTTTCACTGCCACAACTTTTTAAAGAGCCGGAAGCAAATTAACGGCAAGCGAAGAAATGACGAGGGGCGAAGCGTCTTACATTTTGCTCATGTGCAGTACAGTAGCGTAAACGTTCAGACATTTTGGTGTGGTTCAGCAGCTTTTGGGAAACGAGTCACAACAAGTGTGGACATGGAAAAAACGCCATTTTTAAACTGATCCGGATTAGTGTAGGTGTAGACTTGTTATCATGTACTACGGCTGATTTACTGTGGGCATGTGCAATGGGATAAACAGGGTGGAAAATCATGGAAAAAGAAGGACAAGAATATTTACTTTTGTGGCATTTGGGAAATGCCCTTATCCAGCCTTATTTCATGCACACAACAGGGCAGCTATGGGGTTAAAGACCTTGCACAAGGGCCCCAACAGTGGCAGCTTGTTGAGGCTGGGATTAAACCTCACGACCTTTGGATCCAAAATACACTTGTAACTCATGTAAGATATTATACAGTATATCAGGGCTTATCTGTGTTATATGGAGTCTGAATTAAAGAAATGAATCTATATTGTCAGTAATAAGCACTTCAACATATTTACTAAATGTCAATTAGATATATACAATTAAAAGGTCTGTAGCCTTTGCTTATTCTATAGCTGTATTGATGTAAGTACCAGTAGGAGGAAACAACATGCTACGTACAACATATGATCCCTGGCTGACTTTCTTCTGCCATCTCCAGATGGGATGTGGGTATCCCACAGATTTGCAGTACAAGAGAGCGCTTTCTCCTTCTTTTTTATTCTCGCTTCGCTTGTGACCAGTGATTTCAGGAGCAGCTGAGTGGAAGAGAAAGACAATATGTTAAATTCAAATAAAATATTTTCAATGCCACCTATTTTTCTGTGATACACGTCACAGTATTATGTCATGCATATGTATTTGTTTGTCAGATGACAGTTGAAGTGGTGGGAGAACACGCATGACTGAACTGTAATCCTGACTAAGGGAAACACTCAGGCTACTTTCATGTTCTTAATTACAAACCAAAACAAACAACAACAAAAAAAACGATACGTGCTTCATTTCAGGCTTTCCTCCTTCCTCCATGAACCATTCCGAGCTGAATCGCTGAGTCATCAGCTTCTCGGTAGATGCCTTGTTATGCATTAGAAACTCCCGATGCTTAAAATCTGTTGAGTCCGCCATTGTGGCCATCAACCACAAGTCTTAAACACTGGTCTGCCATGGACATGCCTTTTTTTTTTTTTTTTGGCTAATCCCTAAAATTATGTTAATTTCTTCCATGCAATTAAGAAGTTTTTTTTTTTTGGCTAATCCCTAAAATTATGGTAATTTCTTCCATGCAATTAAGCAGGATCAGGTAGAGACCTGGAGCGGGTGTTTATTGGTGCGAACATGGAGGACGGCCCAGGCGTGGCCTGGGACACGGGCGACATCACTGCTCTCTAATTATGGTGCACACGTGCCATCTGAGGATTGTGTGGATGTGTGTGTGTGTATGCTGAAGGGGGTGGGGGGGTGGAGTAAGAGCTTAGTTGGGCATTATCCTCACACGCTTCTCCCCTGACAGAGAGTAAATCGCCTCGTCTCTAAACAGACTTTCACTGCTGTTCAATGTCATTCTGGCCTGCATCCAACCCCTGATCTTTAGTGTAAGTGTTCCTTTACTCTTGTGATTACTGATAGGAAGAGATGGGCAACAGAACCCATACATGGCATGGTATTCCTAGAGAGAAGACTCATTTGCATATTTCGTTTGCCTAAAAGAAAAGCGAGTTGTAACCTATACCAAAAGGAAATGAGTAAACATACTGTTGGCAAGTGCATACTCAAGCTGATAATGAAATTATGATGAATAGAATATCAACAACACTGTTTCGAACGAGCCATATGGACGAATTTCATAATATAATATGAAAGCTTGTTTCTAATTAGTCTTGTGGTTTAACTCGTTCAATTAAAAGCAAGAAGAAAAAAAATAACAAAGGCTCTAGATGATAACGCGCACAAAACCTCGACGCAGCTCCGTTCTACAGCGTGTGCCGAATCAAATTAGGGCTAAATGTATTTAAGAATTTTTCTCACTGTCAGCCCAAAACGCACGTAGGAGCAGATTATCATTGTGAACAATAAACTCTTGCCATTAGAAGCGGCTGGGACTGGATTCAGGCCTTAATCCCACCCCAGCACACAAGCCTCCATCTGTTCCCTCAGAGCTGAGAGCTGGAGAGAGAGGTGCCAAGGACATGAGAGCCTGGGGGTGGAGCGTGAGATAGAAAGGAGCACAGCTCACCTTCCTGCTTTTCCTATCTCAACTGATTTTCTTGCCATCGTGGTCTCACCCTTAATTGTGATATATTGTGATCAGTCTAGCATATAAATCACAATAGAGTTTTTTTTTTCCCCTACAGGAAATTATTTTATTGTCCTAGTGGCAAGTACAATGAATTGTGCTGTACCAAATCAATTCAACACTTTACAGTGATTCTACAACATGCATTTCCATAATAAATAATGATCTTAATTATGTACATTAATTCTAGGAAAGCTTCCAGGAACTTCTGGCAGGTTCTGAACTTAGATTCATAAACACATACATTCTAAGGACAAAAGTATTGGGACACCTAATTTTTCCAACCGTATGTGCTTCTTCCCCCAAAGTTGCAGGCACAGGATGTCTAACCCTAACCCTAACCCTAACCCTAACCCTAGATTGGCTAGAATGGAAGATCTTGAGTGGAAATCTTTGGGATGAACTGGAACAACCCCAGGTTGTTCCTCAACCTCACCTACATCAGTACCTCACTTTACTGACACCCTTGTGGTTAAATGGGCACAGATCTCACCAAGCACACTCCAAAATTCTACTTAATCCAATTTTTATTTCTACAGCACTTTACACAATGGACATTGTCTCAAAGCAGCTTTACAGAATGTAAGAATTATAGAAAACAATTCACTTATATTTAAATGTAAGTGTATTTATCTCACATGAGGAAGCTTGGGGCAGTCGTGGCGAGGAAATACACTATTAGGTGGTATGTAGAATAAACCTTGAGAGGAACCAGACTCAAAAAGGGGGACTCATCCTCATCAAAAAATCTAGTGAAACATCTTCCCGCAGGAGTGGAGGTTATTATGGGTAATACGAGACTGAATGTGGAATGGGATGTTCAAAAACCACACATGAATCTTATGGTCATGTGTCCACAAACTTTTGTCGATATAGTGTATTTTAATCAAAACTTTTCCTGTGCAGAAATTTTTACAATATTCATAGTCCGCAGTTTAAACCAAAAACGTTCCTCTTATTCAGAGAATAAGTTTAGGCTATATATATAGCTTTTCCTAAATATGCATAATAACTCTACTAATAATTTTAAACTATATAAAGGAAATCTATGGAGCTACTGTTAAACACTGAAATCATTAATTATTATTATTATCATCAATAATGTAGTAATGCATTGGAGCTATTAATAATCAGATGTTAATTCTTTTCATACAACAGCTTGCGTTTTATTGGCATCCGCTGCAATTGTTAAACTACTATTATTATATTATTATTAGTCATTTTTATGAATGCATTTCAATAGTAAAATAGAAAACATTTATTTGAACCTTTAGGGTTGAAACGAATGTTAATGTTAATGACTAGTGTTAATGTTCATTAGCAGAAGCGCCCGTCATCAAAACGTTTTGGAAAACCAGACATGAACATTATTGCGCAATGTTGCAAATGTTAAAAATCGAACCGCGTCTCTCTTAACGTCGAGATCGTGCGTGGACTGAGGAATGCGATGCACGGCGCGGTGCATCTGCCCTGTCACATGACAGGCTGAGAGTGGGAAAGTCAGAGCTGAGTGGACAACAGCATCATCACATTATGCAACCAAGCAACGTTTAAACCAGGCCTGCCAGAACAGTCCAGGCATGCTCAGTGGGCACGACGGCAGTGTCAAAACAAATTGGCTTAAGTGAGGAGTGTTTCACGGCTCTTTGGCTACAGGGGGTGATTTCCTTCCTGTCTGAGCCGGGCCGGAACGCAGCAGGGGTCTCGTGGAGTTGACGTGTGACTTGAATTGAGGTTCGAATTAGAAATATTATGAGTCTGTATTAGACATAACATTTAGTAAGACAGCTCTCATTTTATTTTTCCAATTTACACAATTCTGATTCCTGACGCCTGAAATTGCTGATTTATAAAATAATATGAGAGATAAAAAACAAAAAACCTGACAGGATTATTTATAATAAATGATTGTTCTTATTCATAGATATGACAAACTTCCTGAACTGGTGAAGTATAAATTCTCCTAGTAATTTTTGCCTCTTTGTGTCATTGTGAATTTCGAGCTATAAGAGGCGCTCTTGTCGGTGAATGACAGGCATTGTCCAGAGGCCTCTTTTCATGTGCTCTGTGGAGGAAACTAATGAGACTTGATCTCTCCATGTCTGCACTATTTCACTCCCAGCTAAGCCTTTTTTTTTCTCTGTGTGACTCTCCGGATTTAACGCTGCTCCGAAAAGCTCTCGTTTAGTTTTTTCTTTTTTCACACTTTGAGCTATGGAGCTGATTTACAGTAGAAATCTGTCTACTGTATCCAACGGTTTTCATGTTTTGTGTTTTATGATGCTGTCACTCTACGACACAATGCGGTTATTTGTGGGCACGGAGCATTGAATTATCCTGCACTATTGGACCATGTCAGCCAGCCATGATGTGCTGCCATAATGAAAGATTCCTCTCCGTGGGTGTTTTTTTTTTTTTTTTTTTTTTGCTAAAAGATGCCTTCAACGTCATTGTCTTTGCACTGAAACAAGACGGGGTGGTGTAATGCAACCTGACACGGATTGTTACCACGCGAAATTCGATCATTTTCCGACAATAACAGCTTGATCTTACACCACAGACACTCCGTAATATCAATATTTTACTAAAGATAAATGATGCAGTTCTTTGTTTGATTGATCAGCTCATGTTGTGGATTGTCCAGGAAACAAGTTCCTTTTATGACTTATAGCAGCTAAAAACATTCATTCTCCCACCAGCATCTTTTTCATTCCTGAAGTAATATGTACCAACAAACTTATTTCTATAAACTTTTCCGTGGTTGAAAATCAAAGCCTTTTCCCTCTGATGTAGAAATTCACTTACACTGAAGAGAAAACCTCAACAATGATGGTTTATATAGAATGTCTATAAGGTGATAAATGTATTAGGAAACAGATTTTTAAAACACAATTGAACTTAAACAGCATTGAATTACAGCAGAAACTCTCACACCAAACCCTCCATTAATATTGGCACCATTGGGAAATATATAAGTAATATAAGTATATAAGTAAAAGGGCCTTTTGATTTCCCCCATGTCTTCATCACCACTCGCATTACATCACTTCATTATCATAAACTGTTTACATGCCGTTTCTGCACATCTTTTCTGGATTGCTGCTATTTGCTCTTTGCACAACAAACAACATTTTTGTTACTGTTTACTTTACATCTCTTTACAGGTTTACTGGCAGAGCTATTTTTTATTTTGTGTTTTGTGTATTTGTCCTACACTGTCTTGTGTTGTCTTCTTTGCACTGTTTGCACCATGCTGCACACATGCACTTTATGTGGTGAGGACACTATTCCTGTGTTTTCTGTTTTTCTGTGATTGTTGTTGTATGTGGCACCAGGGTTCAGGAGGAACATTGTTTCATTTCACTGTGTACTGCGACAGCTATTGATGTTTGAAATGACAAAAATTTAGCAAACTGATCAGTTTCACCTACAATTATTGGCCCCCTTATGAATTTAAGAGTGACGTTTTAAGTTTTAATGTTGCAGGTATAAAAACGGATGCTAGCGTGGCAGTACCACACGCGGTAGTAAGCGGCTAGTGTATGCTATCACTGATAGGCGCACACTGTTAATCAAGATAGCAGACGACAGTGTTGTGGTGATGAAGTTTTTAGTGAACGAAGGCGTAAAACCCATGGATATCTGCAGAAAATTAAACACAGTACGCAAATGAGACGCTCAGCTGCAGTAAGACATTTGTACGGTGTAACCGTCTTAAAGATGGTCGTATATCCGTCAGTGATGATCCTGCTTGTGGTGGTTCCCTGGAGATGAAGTGAAGCAGGCTGTCCTACGACGTTTCAGGCGTACTGGCAAATCTTTCTATGATGAATCCTTCCAGGCATTAATTAACTGCTGGGATAAGTGTATAAATGTAGAAGAGGACTATGTCGAGGAAATTTGTTATTTTATTTTATAAACTCATAGACCTGAACACCCCTTGTATTTGAGTCTGAGCTATTTAAACTACATTTGCACTTTGATATTGAACTTTTTTATACACTGTATATCTGAGTGACTACAGGATTTCTTACAACCATGACTTAAAAAAAATAATGTCCACAGCCTACTTTGCTCATATTTACCTAAGGTACCAATATTAGCAGGTAGCTGGGACTGTACATAGAACACAATAGGTTCTTATACAAATCTTACCTTTGACTTCAATGGACGCATTGGCATTGGGGGCCTTGTCGAAAGTGTACACGCAGATGTACTCTCCAGCATCTTCAGCTCTTGGTTTGTTGAGTCTATTACAAAATTAAAAACAATAAATTAAAAATAAATGTTATGTACATATAAATAGAGTGGGATATGATACAATCCCCTAAAGTAGAACCTTTATGTCTTTCTACAGGCATTAGAGACGCTTTGGATAGAAACGCTTCAGTGTAGCTTTGACTAGATTTAACAACATAGAGTGGACCTTAAGACAACAGTGTGCCTGCAACAGCAATAAGTTATTTTGTCACAGTTTCGCACATGGAGTGTTGAAGCAGATTCAAAGCATTGCCTCCGTAGAATTGCTGTTGACATGATGCTGCCAGCTCCAGGCATGACTGTCAATAGAAAATTACGTCCATGCAATTTGACAGGATATATTTATTTTACCGTACTTGGCTGTAAAGGTTCTTGCAACGCTGGCAGTTTTTATTTTCTCTCAGGTAAAACTCTCTTTAGGATTATTACATCACAGTAATATATTTTTGGAAAGGTATTCATTTGGAAATAAAATTCCCCCAAGTAGGAACTCTTGGAAAACGGGTTTGCTCAGGAGAGGGATATGGATGCCAAATAGTTTTGTTCAGAACCCGTGTCCGTGTACGAATTTCCTCAGAGGAACATACTGAGGAACTGAAGCATGATATGTAAATAAAATCCGTGTTCATCCAACTTCCTGTTTATAAAACGCTACCCTGACTAAAAGGTAACCACAATTACCTTATACTGTTTTGATTACAGCGCATAAGGTATGTAATACGTATGAACACACCACTAAAGTCTGTACAGATGAGACAATTAAAGGACATCTGTTTACATGTTTTGGTTTTTGAATAAGCCATGTTATTACTTCACTAATTAAACCAGAGGTTGTGAATGATATGGACACCTCAGTGAAATCTCCTTCCTTTCTTAAGCAAATGCAATTATATAATTGCAGAATTTCTTATATGCATGCGATTACCTGTAACAAAGCCTGCGATGGATCCTCAGTCATGTCACAGTTCCCAGGTTGATATGCGCTTATTTTCAGTTTGGTTTCTGTTCTAGTCTGGTATCTGTGCCTGCGTTGTTACTGTTTTGCTGTCTGACTGTGCTCACCTGTTCTGTGTCATGTTCTGATTAGTTTCTCAGCCCATACGCTGTTGTTTCAGTGTATCCTTATAAACCCTTATCATTTCTATTGTATAATTACTAAGTCTATATTTTCCTTATTTCCTAGTTTGTTTCTTGTTTCTTTTGAAATTATTTTGACATGGTAATTAACTTGTTTACCTTTTCTCTGATACCTGCATTAGACACTATATGAATAGTGTCACTATAGACACTATAGACACATTAAACACTATATATTTTTTTTTAAAGTGTGGACTCCTGACCATAAGATTCCACATTCAGTTTCACCACAGTGTCCATTTCCTGCTATAATAACCTCCACTCTTCTGGAAAGATGATCCACTACTTTCTGGGGTGTATTGCTAATCGGAAGTTCAGGGGTTCAAGTTCTGGTTTCTCCATTCTTGGGGGCCCTTGAGCAAGGCCCTTAACCCTATGTGCTCCAGGGGGCGCTGCCGATATTTGGAAATCGGAGCAACCAATGGACGATACATGCTGCCGAATTTTTTGACCAATATTTTTGTCCATCTCATAAAATCTAACATATAATTAATATGTGATACAGAACGTTGCTTAAATTAAAAATGTATTGAACAACACAGGCCTCTCCCCACACACAGTGCACTTGTTAGCCGGGTTTGGTCCCTGTGGGTGAAGGATCGCTAACAATAGAGTTCAAAAAAGTTACTCTCATTCGCTTGTCAAATGTTACTCTCTCTCCAAAGGTAGCATCTAATGAAATACAGTATATAAGAGTTAGATTAAAAACGAATAATAAGAACTTAAAGCCCCAGACACACCAAGCTGTCACTCAGTTCTGGTCGCACTGCGTCAGCTGTTTCTGCATGTCGATTTGGCGGTGGAGAAAAAGAACTCCGATTGGTTATTTCGGTTAGCGAATGAGAAAGTGCTGAAACAGATTTGTCTCTCCAGTTTAAGTGAAGGGAAAATGTAATGTTACCACATCTAAAGACATCATATACCACTGTGTTCCTCCACATTTTGTGGTAACAGTTTGGGGAAGAACCACATATGGCTGGAAAAATCACGATAGATTTGTCCATATAGTCTATGATTCCCAGATAGGAATTAATAAAGTGCGCATTGAGTTTATACATCAGTGCTTCTTGTCCCACAGTCGATTACACGAAGCAATGATGGTACATGAATAAACAAACTGGAGCAGCTGATATATGACTCACTGCTGTAGCCGTGCTGATTTTGATTTGATTGTTTGAAGGTTTGATTCATCCACTGAAAAAAGCTTTGCTTGACTTCCAATACTTTGGTGATGACTGAAGTGAAAGTTGCTGAAATTCCAGCTTTGGTCCTGCTAAGTAATTACAGATTACAGATGTGCCAGTGCACCATGCAATTTGCAGTCATGAGATTTTGAAAAGGTTGGCAAATGAAATATCATTTCGACGATATCGAGGCATAAGCAAAGCGCAGTCGCAAAACAAACTCACGTTATTTCTGTGTTTTTCAGTCCTTTTCTTGTGTTGGGGATTTCTTCAGCGTTCTTCATCCAGAAGCTTTCCCGGTGGGCCGTGTGAGCGTTGGTCAGGTTACACTGTAATGTAACTGGAGGATTGTCTTCCTGTGGCTTTTTGGGTGGCAAAACTTCCTGATCAGAAGCATTGATCTTTGGCTCTGAAACAAAATCAGATCTTGGAGTTATTACAAAGAGGTGAGAGACAACCATCTGGGCCAGTTGGGACTTTTTTTTTGTAGCTGCTGCCTGTGATCCTGGTAAGAGCTTGAAAGTGCAACGGTTAAAAATGACAAATGTGTGCGCACCTACAGTAGCTGTGATCGCTTGTAAAGGAACGATATCAGAGCATTTATTCAGATTGACTCCGATGTATCGTATCCCTCCCCCCCAAAAAAAAAAAATAGAATAATAAAGAATTACTTCCAAGGTGTTTCTTAAAAAAGCGAAGCAAAGCCAACACAATTTGCACTGCAAAGACTTATTGTTTCATTATCAGTGAGAACACTTACCTTCAGGCATAACGCAGCATAGTGCAAGGAGAACAATCCCTCCTCCCTAACAAACCCCCCGTGAAAATTAGCATGCAGGAGGAACCTATGAATTAATACTGCAGTCTTCATTCATAATGCAGGTTAACTTGTAATTTTGCAATTTGAGATATTTGTGGAAATGTGGCAAATTGACAGTACGATCCAATTGAATGCTATTATGTGGCTATTTCCAGTCATTTTTGAATGAATGTTTGTTTAAGCGCTCACTTTTAATACACTAAGTTGGCCTTTTAATAAGCTGACACCAGTCGTTTCGGTCTGTGCCCATGTACGGGTTGAACTCCTCCCTCGTTATTCCATGCGGCCCTTCCATAGCAACCAGAATACCCAGTTGGAAGACAAAAGAGGATGGAGGAAGTAGGGTAGGGAGACGTAATTTCTTCGACTCGCTTAAGCCTCCTTGATCGGTTTTGCTCTGGAGGAAAAGGGGAGGGGATTAGGAGTGACTCCAATTAGCGATCCTTACACCTTCTTCTGGAGTTTGGCATGCCCAATAACTGCAGGGAATCGATGTCCCAGTGTATATGCCTCTCTCTTTCTCTCTCTCTCTCGATCTTGCTTACTCGCATTTGCTCTTCCTCCATCCCCCCTGGGCAGCATCAAAACACCTACTTCCCTCTTAGACTGTGCAACCGAGCACAAGCCGTCAGCCTACGTATGCATGCAAAACAAAAAACATTCAGATTACTTGATTCGATAGCAATAGCGAAAGGCGCTCAGGCTGATGCGATCCGGCAGCTTCTTTTCGCAAGGTCATTTGTAGGACACCTGCTCAGAGAAAGAGACGATGGTAAATCGATCATTTTGATCCTGTTACTTCTTCGAGATTCTTTTTTCTTCGCCCCCACTTCCTCCAGAAATCCACTGCGAATCTCAGCAAAACCCCCCGAAACATTTATTTAACATCCATAAATGTTCACACAGTACAGACTCATTCAAAACAGCACGTAATCTTGATTGTTCGAAGGCCGTTAATGTGTGCTGGCGTTAGGAAAGTTGGTTAATTTGGACAAGAAGACTACAGTATGTTCAGTACAGTAGGTTTTTACACTCAAACTAGAACGCTTAGACAAGACCAGAACGTATTCAGACGCCGTCCCATGAACAAACTATACATTCTATTCCGTACGACTCCAGCATGTATAGCCTGCTATATACATGTTATAATGCTTATCACATGTATATAATATGAAAACATTGACTCTCAGTAATGACAGAATATATATATATTTTTTTTTGTGGTAATTCAATATATATGTATGTATGTATCCAGACTCGAGATACACCCAAATTTATGCTATATTTAGATCATTTGGAAATGGTGCTCGAGCTCTCGAAGTTCTCATTAGCGTACAGACAGCGTGATGAGACTTGTGCGCTGCTCCGACTGCATTATTAAGAACGTCTCTCAAGATTTCACAGTAGTAGCTGTCGTGAGAGGGGAGAAGCCAAAAACAAAGGACTCCTAATTTTAAGCTCCCCATAGTGCACTACAGCGCAGTTTAAAGAAAAGCCGAACTTGACCAGCATTTTCCACTGCTCCGGGGCTGAGCGGTACCCCAATTCACCTGAACAACTTGTTGCTCATAGAGTTTGAAGGCAGGTTATGATATAATGTCATTACTGATTCGTGGGCAAACACAAATCATTGTTAAGAAGGCGCAAGGCGGAGCAGTTATATTCATAGTGCACTACAGTGCAGTTTAGAGAAAAGCCGAACTTGACCAGCATTTTCCACTGCTCCGGGGGTCACTGGGCTGAGCGGTACCCCAATTCACCTGAACAACTTGTTGCTCATAGAGTTTGAAGGCAGGTTATGATATAATGTCATTACTGATTCGTAGGCAAACACAAATCATTGTTAAGAAGGCGCAAGGCGGAGCAGGTTTATTCAAAGGCTTTGTGATTTGAAATCCACACATGGAAAATGGTAAAGCTCTTCCTTGCGTCTTCTGCACCCCCCCCTGCCCCCCCCACACTAATAATGCACAAATAAACATGTTGAGACTTCAAAGACCTACATGTTACAGACAGGGCACATAATGTCAGGCTTTGAAGTAAATCAAATACTCAATGCAATCCTGGAAGAATGTTGAAACCAAGATTCAGGAAAAAAAAAAAAAGAAATATATCTTAACGAATCCTGGCATCAAGATCCAAATGAGGTAAACGTGAAGCAGTCGATTAGATGACAAAACAAATATGTTAAAAGACACTAGACAAGGCAAGCGACACGGGAACAGGCAGGATGGACTGCTTGTAAGGTGAGGGAGGGCGGCATGAGGAAGAAAGTGGCAGACGGAGACGTGGCGTTTGTCTGGGTTTGTGATCATCCACAACAAGAGGCTCAAAGGGGTACAGGAGGGGTGGGGTGGGGCAGGGGGGTTTCAGTTAAAGTCAGTGAATTCTTACATTTGCTTAAAAGAAGGCAAGATGGACATTTGAGTCAATTAGAGACAGAGATACTCATGTAATGTACGTGCTGCTATAGATATTATATAACGTAATCCTCCCAGAAAGGAGTCTGGAAGTGGGTCATTTTTCATGGCAAATAGCATCAAATTGTAAGAGCAACAAAAGCTGAATTGACAGAAGCACAAGGACCGGTCACTTTAACAATTTTAATATTTCTAACAAGAAAATAATAAAAACACATGATAGTTGCATTTTTATGGTTTTGCCTGATGTGGTGGCCATTTTGATGACATTAGGGATATGGGTGAATTTGGATCTACAGCTACTCAGCTACAGTGTTGTAATCTATCCACTACAGCACAAGTTTACCACTCACTCTGCAGCACGGAAATGGTGGCCTGAGCTCGGATCCAGGTGATGGCCGGGTTTTGGCGCAGGTCGTTGCGGCGCGGGTCGTTACTCGCCCGGCATTCGTAGGTCCCAGAGTCCTCGAGCGTGAGGCGCGTGACCCCTAGCACGCTCACACGGTTGGTGCCGTAGGCCGTGTTGATGGAGACGCGCCGCTTCCGGGCGCCGTCCCATAGCTGCTTGAAGGAGTCGGCGCGGTTTATCTCGGCGTACCACCACTGGATCTCCGGCGTGGGGTTACCAACCACGTCACAGTACAGCTCAAAGGTGTCTCCCGTGAGCTTTGTCTCAGACATGGGCGACTTCACAAACCCAGCTGGAAGAGGAAGAGGGTTTCAAAGCGATGGAGGGGACAGGGAGAGGGAAATGAAAAGGAGGAAAAGCAAAAGAGGAGTAAAATTGGGAGAAGGAGGAGGGAGGGAAGGAGGGAGGGGAGCGAGGATGGAAAGAGCCAAGGAATGCGGGAATAAAACAAAAAAAATATATGGGTCAGTTAAAAAAGGACAGAAGAAAGAATGATCAGAAGCAAATCAATAAGCAAGCCAGAAATTATACAAATGAGTGGAGAAAAGAAAACAGTTTGGTTATAGTTAAAGACAATGATTAAGAAGTCAAGAGGGTGAACGTATTAGTGAAAAACAAGTTAATGGACCTTTTACCGTAACTTTAGCAATGCGTCTTGCTTGCTAGAACAACGCAATGCTTTGCACTGAGTTAATAAGCGTTCCCAGCACTGATACAAAAACACAGCAGAAAGTCTCAATTATTTAATGTAATCTATAACCGTATCGACTGTTGGACTCGGCGCTCCAGGCATTATCGGCCAAAATGCATTGCGTAGAACAAACGTCTAATTTTACCATTTTATATGCATCACAGGAAAAAATATATAACTGAACCTGTCAATATGGCAAAATGCACCATATGAACACCGATTGTCTGCAATGGAGCGTTGGAAACGGCTTAAGAATTATTTATACCCATGCTTCAAGCATTTAATATCTCTCCTTTTATTTTCAGTACAAGATAATATCTTCAATACAATGTTCCAAATGGGGGATACCCGATATGTCACCCAGGGCTTTACTAATGAAAAGGTTTATGAAAGCGCCGTCTCGGCGGATCTTTGTGGGGATAAATGGAGGTTTAATCTGAAACCCTCTTTCATATATTTTTCCCCATAGGGACAAGAACCATTTAGATACGAGGGTCTAGAGGCATGCATAAACCAAAGGCTTGGACCTTCATGTGAAGAGTATTCATTATTATTTATATATTTATTTATTTATTTTCTATGTACTGATAAGTTGTAAGATGTATAAAAACCCACATAAACTCTTATTTGAACTGGAAGACAGAAAGAGAGAGAGAGAGAACAAATTTAACCAGAATAAAGCGTTCTATTTTTGGAGATATGACGTGTCTGTTGCACACTGTGGAGCTTCTCAGTAGTGGTATTTTGGTATCAGAAGAACATTATACCCCAGAGTTTCTGCCTTTTCTCTTATAGATACTATCAGATTGACATGACTGAGCATAAAGCATAGGACTTGGAGCAGGGGCTTGTTTCAGAAGGGTGGTTGAGGTTTAAAGAATATAACGGTAAAACCCGTGGTCCGAATTCGGCACTAGCGTAACCTTTATCGCTAGCTTTTAGCTTTTCATTCCTCATATTCACAACTATATTTCCCATCAGATTTACTGCAGTTACTGAATTATTCATGCTGTATGATAAATAACTGAATAATGAGCTAGGACTTAAAGGGGTTGGAAAAAAACGAGTGTTTTTTCTATATATACATTTAGGTGGGGAAAATGGAAAAAGTATTTTATTTGAACAATAACTTTTTTTTTTCCAGAAATCTATAAATGCTAGCCACCATTTTTTATTTTATTTTTTGCTCGTAATTTTTAGGCTGTTTGTAAAAACAAGGTCAGGTTTTTTCCTTGCAACAGAATGAGCTGTAATAAAAAGTCACTGGGTCATCTGGAGGTAGTCACTGCTCAGTATGATGCACCTCATTGCCTGAATCACATTTGGCATCAGATCAGGGCATTGCAGAATATCCAATACGGTCGCATCGTTCAATTTTAGTTACACGAAATGAAATGGATCTCAGGCTTCCGTAAATGATAATGCAAGAAAACCACTGTTATATTATTAGAAAACCTTATTCAATGTAAAAACGAACAACAAAAAGATTTGACATGCGACCTGATGCTTTTCTGCTTACCACGATTGTAAAGAGTGCTTTTTTAAGGTACTACACACTTCCTAATCCTCACTCACACAGGATGATTTCTGTTTTTAGCACCAATCTGTGTAAACTATGGAAACTGTGATGTCAAATCAACAGTCTCTGAAATACCCAAACCAGTCCATCTGACGACTAACAGTCATTCCCAGGTTTTCACCATATTAATATTTGAGCTGAAACTCTTGTCCTGTTCAATTTAATGCACATGCTGGTGCAGCGTGATTGGCCAATTAGATAACTGTCTAAATGTTTGTGTGTATGTTCAGACTGTTTAATTGTGGTTTTTTTTTTTTTTTTTTAATAGCTATTAAAATTAATCATATTACCACCTCCCTGTTCATTATTTCCACCCTATTTACTGTCTGGAATATTTGTACCCTTCAGCTTCATTAGCTCGAACACATAACAGAATCGGTCTGAGTGTCAGGAAAAAGACAAGGATGAGTCAAGTAG
The DNA here is from genome assembly GCA_024362625.1 of Silurus asotus. Classification (NCBI taxonomy): domain Eukaryota; kingdom Metazoa; phylum Chordata; class Actinopteri; order Siluriformes; family Siluridae; genus Silurus; species Silurus asotus. Next base: position 1,305,657 of record MU551594.1, on the reverse strand, counting down.
GGACGATGATAAAGTATGTGGCATTTAAAATAAAATGGGCTGAGAAAAAGAGGACATTGACATCAGTTTCTACATTTGTGTACAACCTACAAAAATACCCATAATGCAGTTCAACTAAACTATTACCCAATTTAAAGGTGGTTAAGGTTACGTTGTTTTCTTTGCGATTATATTTGTAAGTAACTGAACATGTCTTCATCACTATTACGTTGAATTATTTTTTTGGTCAGGAGGCGTTTTTTTTTCATCACAGCTACACTTCTGTTTGGAGACCATGGAGAGTTCGTTCGTAATAATATCTTTCTCATAAAATAAAGTCAGTCTATATAATCAGTCCTTTTCCTTTCCGAATGATCATTGCAGATGAGCTGATTAGATTTTGGACCCGATATAAACAGAGTCAATCTCGCAGCATGGGCAAAATGCCTGAAACAGGTTTGCTTCAATAGCTTCCTTCCTGTTTGTCAGACAGAGATGTTACTTACACCATCATGTTCAGGAACTTAGCTCATTTTCAGGCTATTTAAGATTTCCAAGCATTCCATCAGTCCATCCGTAGGAAATTCTTGTTATTGCCGTGTCTCTAAAAAAAAAGGGTGGTTTAATGTAGGAATCTGTATAGACCTTTCCAGCAGCAGATGAGCCGATTACAGTCTGGCACTGAGCCAAACACGGTCGAGGTGGATTTGAAGGGTATTTGAGGCATGCAAACGAGTTACAAGAAGGATTAGACTTGGCGATGGTGGAAGCATGTCCTCTGACGTGACTGGGGTCGAGTTCTACACGTTTGCCTTCGTTTTTACCAGCAGTTTTAAATCGAGTAATCATGTGATACAAAAAAATTATCATACTGTAAAAACTTCACACCATAACAGCACAGGGGTTCTGTTTTATTCTACAAATGGCACAATAATAGACAATTTGTATATATATATATATATGGTGGGGAAAATGATCATTTGCTGATTTTAGAGGTTTGAATGGAAGAGGTTGATTCAGTGACAGGTGTCTTTTATACACAAGTTTATATTAGGAGCACTTTCTTATAGGGACAGGACTAATTTCAGTGTGTGGAAGTCAGAATTCTTGCTGGTTGGTAGATCAAAAACTAATTTCACTCGATCAAATACAAATTAATTTCTACATAATATAATTGTTTGCTTTTTTCTGGATTTTTTGGGATATTCTTTCTCTCTCTGTTAAAATAAACCTGCCAAAAAATTCTAGACTCTTCGTTTATTTGTAAGGGGGTAAATTTACGAAATCAGCAGGGGATCAAATAATTATTTTCCCAATCTATATATATAATATATATATTTATTATAGTTTTTGTTTCTTATTATAATATCATAATGTTATGTCTGGTCAGCGTATTATTATATATAATATACGTCGACCAGCCATAACATTATGACATTATAATGAGCGAATAACTGATTATCTCTTCTGCACGGCACCTGTTGGTGTGTAGGATATATTAGGCAGCAAGCAAACATTTTGTTCTCAAAGTTGACGTGTTAGAAGGATTTGAGTGAGTTTGACAAGGGCCACATTGTGATGGCTAGACGACTGGGTCAAAACATCTCCAAACTAATCATGAAAAATGGTAAAGTATAAGGATTTCAGAGTCCTCATATAACTGAAATTCAAGTTTTGTGTCTTGTATGAAAGTTTTGTATGAAAGCTTGGGTTCTCCAGAACACTGACCAAATTCACATTTAAAAGATATTTTCAATCAAAATGAACACTTTCCCTCTGCTAGAAATATAGATCAACAGTCTTAATTACGTCATTCTGCACTTCGGCCTTTCGTCAGATTTTCTTTATTAATCTTCATTAATCTGCACCGTCCCGACCTGAAAAGCCTGGTCTTATGTTTATTTAAAAGAACCGACGAGCCACTTAATGTGATTTGCTTTAACTTTCTGTTTCCATGGAAATTATATCAACACTCAAATACTTTTGGATGAATCATAGTTTATATTGAATGATCTAGTTTTTTTTTTTTTTTCGAGTTTGTCCGAGTAGCCAGATCCGCCATTGGTGCAGGCGGAATAAGGAAATTAACACCAATCAGAATCGAGCATTCAACAGTGCTGTGGTAGAACTGTGATTATGGAGTATTAAAAAAATTATCATTTATGCCTGATTTCATTTCTCATCTACAGGAGCAAATCAATAAGTGAACATTATTACCATTAAAAGTTTACAGTTTATTCCTCAATGAGATCCAGTTGCAAGGAACTCCAAAGCAATGCAAAGAATCGTGTAACACTCAGGTCTCAAGTGGTTGTCCGTTTCTCTTTGAGCGTAACCATACCATATGGCTAATATTATGATGCCCAGTAAGCATGTCCGTATAAAAAAACAAAAAAACATTTTAAATGTATTTCCCCTTTCCATTAGAGTTTGAGGCGAGGCTGTGGGGATTTGTGATCATTCAAGCACCAAGAACATTAGTGATTTTAGACACTCCACACTGAACTCACCATATCTCCATAGAGTTCGCTTTGGGCACAGGGGCATCATCATGCTAGAACTGGTGAGTTCCAGTAAAGAAAAAATCTTTAAAGCTTCAGTATACTAAGACGTTTTATACAACTATGTGCATCAAACTTTATGGTAACCGTTCGGTTGAAGACAACCATGTGTATGATTTTGGGGTGTCCACAAACTTTTGCTCCTAACATGAAACTACAACAAAGAAATCAACAACAGTTACATCCAAAATGAATAAAAAAAAAAGACACTCCACATAAACAGCAAATGGAGTCAGCACGTAAGGTGCATCTAGAGGCTGCTCTAGTACTGTAAAACACAACCCGGAAAAACTATGGGTTTGGATTTGTGGCAGTACAAATGGTCCTCCGGAAATCGCAGGGGTTACGTTCTAAATCCCCCCACCCCCCACTCTGTGCGGACAGAGGCATGATGAAATGCTCACTCAGCTCAATTATTGGCTGGGACTTTTAATAAGAGTCATAATTGTATTGCTACTACGAAGACTCCTGACTGTCTGGGCTGATGAACAGACTATCAGTAACACTATTTTTGTTAGGAAAGAAAAAAAAAGATTTACCGGGACAGGCCCCAGCAGGCCTGCGCTTACATTTGTCCCTCCAGTGATGAGGTTTATAGATGTAGTCTAAAGAAATAAATCACAGCCTTGGGAATGACCTTGTCTGGGCATTAGTAAAAAATAGCATCTGAGGCCTAAAAAAAATAAATAATAATTTTAATATATAAATGCTCCATTACACACAACATTGAAAATGCAAAAACTTATTCATATGTAAAAATAAATAAATGGCCAGTTATTGTATGTTTGAGAACCTTTTTGGATTTTGGAGATGAGTTTTGGCTTTTGAACTTGCACAAGTGTCAGTTATAATATATCAGAAACGTTTTTGCACAAAAGACTGAAACCACAATGGCCATTGAGAGGATGCGATTCCAATTGCATCTATGAATGCACACAGCATACAGTACACCAGGAGTCGGATCAGAGACGCCACGGGCTCCGCTCCCGTATCCCAGAAGGAAATGGCAGTTGTCCTGAGAACAGCAGATCGCTGCACAAAGCCTCATGCTGCCTTGTCAGAGAGCAGGATTACTGAAACCAAAATCATTTTCTTGCGAGACAGGCTCCAGTACTCCCACTAGACTCCTCAGCAGTCCAACGCTCTTATGTAGGCAGATCAAGATTTTTTCTGACTGCAGGGAATAGTGTTGCATGTCTGTAAATTCAGTGTCTCAGTTTAATATTAGTCCAAATGGTGAACATCACAATATAATAATAATGATAATATTAATAATAATAATAATAATAATAATAATAATGTCTCTGCAGGGAAGAACATTTGCTTGTGAAAGTGTTTGGAATATGGCATCATGTTCTCTAACTGAATCTTGACTGACAAAAGCCTATAGCTTTAGCACAGATAGGAAAGCTTGCGTCAGGACTAGCTTAAAATCCTGTTTAACTGTAAATGACTTTAATATAGAAATATTATTTCAAAATTAAATACTATACATTCATGGGCTCGGTCATGAACAGCGCCAGAGACACTAACTGAATTCTTTTATAGGAAAAAACAAACATGTTTCACTTTCACGAATTTAACAAGCGCTCCCGTTTTGCACGTGAAGACTTTCACAGCTTTATCGTTCTGGCAGCATGACCACAAGCTGAGAAACCGAGATGCTGAGAACTTTTTTGTTGTTGTTGTTGTTGTTCTAGGTTAACGTCAGCCTATTAAGGTTTTAAAAGTAGTGTAAAATAGTAAATAACACATTTTTTGAGATACAGGACCATCTATTTTCATCTATCTTTAAAGATAAAGGCGCGTTTTCTTCTGATAGAGGTTAGCTGATAGCTAGGTTGGATTGTACTTGCCGATAATTGATTTACTGTTTTTTAGAACGGATAGTGGATTAAAAACAACAAACATAACATTCCAAAATGAATAATTATTAAAAAAAAGACACTTCAAATAATCAGCACATGGCGTCAGCACGTGATACGCCTCTAGAGGCCGCTCTAGTACTGTATAAAACAACCTGGAAAAACTATGGGTTTGGATTTTTGCCAGTACAACAGCCCTCCAGAAATCCCGGGGGCTACGTTCTAAAACCTCCACGTGAGTTTCGTAAATGCATACTAATTTTTTAATTAATGGTACTTTAGTAAATTCATCTAGATATTGTCACTTTGATACAATAATGTTTTTTAATAAAATTTATGAAATTTGTTAGTGAAAATAGTTTAAAATGTTATTCCTAACATTCGGTTTTGCTGAGGATTCAAGCTAATTTTAGGATAATCCGCAACTTGCTGTTAGTTAGGTTCAAATGAGAGCCTGCAAATTCTCGGACCCCCAATTATCATGGTTTGACTAGTTTGGGGCCGATTATTCGGCAAAAGTGATTAATCGGTCCACCTCTATTTACTGACAATAGCCATCACAATAGTACTCATTATCAAAATCATCCTACGTATACTGAACAAATCATTCATGTAATAGCTAACCCAATAGGTGAATAAACACTACAGGGTGCTGCCCCCATGCTGTCCTATTTAACAGTTGCCTAAATAATAAAATAAAACTGTTCGCTAATATGATATGGTGAGGTTAGCCAATTAAGATTTATTTTTAAAAACTAGCTCATAAATTCCTAGCAATAAAATGTATGATACAGTACAATGTGTTTAACCTAAATGAATATTTTGGCAATGACCTGCGGTGTTCTTTTGGAAATATTTTTTCGTTCTTGGCTTCCGTTTTTATTTTCTCCTTAAATGTTTACCTACATATATACTTGGTCCTGAAATATCAAAACCTAGTAATATTTTTATGCTAATTGCAAAAAAATATTAAACGATTTATCCGTCTCTGCTTTGCTAATCCATACATTTGACTGTATCTGTAGCCCAAGTTTTCAGTTCATTCTGGACCACTGATCAGCCGTATACAATATATATGTCACTTTATAGGTCCACAGTTACTGACTGTAGCCTTTGTTTCCTACAGTTCATAACCCTTCGTATTTTTTTTACCAATCAATCAAAAATGGGCACGATGAACAAGATGTGATTTGGGTGTCGACCGTTCTCAGCTCAGCATCGACAATGCCAGTTTAAAACACCTCAATGTCAGTGCTGGGTTGAGAAACAGTCTTCCAACCCAAAATATCTAGACGACAGCAGTGCTGTGGTCAGAAACTGACACTGATGAGCTACAGGATGAGTAACACATTGTGCATGTAAAAAAAGACATACACCTACATGCTGGACCAACAAGGAACGTAGGCGTGGCTACGAAACCCAGTTCAGTGTTACTGTGTGGTTTGGCTACCAGACTATATGATGTAATAATAGATTCATTGACTAGTCAACTATTTGACTAATAAAATCACTAGTCCCGGGGTGGCAAAGCTTCAGGGTCCCCAGTTTAAACCCGAGCTCATGGTAATGTCTTTGTGGTTTCTCTCTGGTTTCTTCCAATCTTCCAAAAGATGCAAAAAGAGTCCCTTTTTCTTTTGCTTCACTGTAACTTTCATATAACCTTGTATGCGAATGATGACTTTTGCACTCACGCCCACTCCTGAAACAGTCTCCAGTTATATTTGTTGGTGTTTTAGGGTGAATAAAATTTGAATAAAAATCTTTGCATTGTGAGTAAGAGCGCATTCAGTGCCACGGGTTGCACATCACCATCCGATCCCACTCGGCTAGTTCCAAATACTGCGTGCCAACCAATGAAGGCTGCATGAACATTAGCTTTAATGCTCTCGTTTCCAGTGCGATTGGATGTTTACTGCTGTTCATAAGGATTTCAGCGTACTAATATAATAGATGAATACAATCACAAGTATTTAAGCTCACACACACACACACACACACACACACACACACACACAAATGATTAAATAGTGACTTTTCATACATCGACCAGGCATAAGATTATAAACATCATAACATAACACTGATTATCTCTTCATCGTGGCACCTGTCAGTGGGTGGGATCGGCCTAGTATTCTGAGAATACCTTCAGCGTTCCTTTCATTCCATTCCTTTGATATCTCAAGAATTTTACAAGATGATTTACACCTGGTCTTGATTCATAGCACCTTGCTCTTCTCTTCAGAGACTGACAATGAGATTCAAATGTGAGCTGGAAATGTGGTTTAAGCACACAGTCCATACAAGTAACCTTTATAGCAAAGATACAGGGATCTTTGCAAATGCCAAAACACTTGCACCAAAAATTTTATCGTTTGTCTTCGATTTGTTATCCTTGAAATGAATGACAATTTACCGTGGACAAAATGAGCAAGACGCGCTACTATCATTACAATAAATGTCGGAGTTTACCAGCAGCATTGCGATTTGCGTTGTTTAGAAATATCTAGATGCCTGCTCGTATGTGTAGTTATTAAATCAGCCTTTCAACAGCAGCAGCACAACACTTTAAATGACATAAATTCAGGTCAGAATGGGGATAATGGGATTTCTGACACCGCAGAAGTATTTTAGAAACTGTTGGTCTCTTGGGGTTTTCACACATAAAAGTGTCTTTACACAGAATGGTGCAAAAAACTAAAAACATTGGTTGAGCAACAGTTCTGTGGGTGGAAACGCTTTAGAAACATTGATGAGACACGGCCCAAATGGTTTGAGTTCACAGGAAAGCTACAGCACCTCGTATAACCACTCGTATTACAACAATCTTAAGAAGAATACAAACCACCTTGATAAAAATAACCTTGAGGTGGATCATACAGGGTTTTCATCAAGAACTTGAGGGTACTGTGCTCAAGAGTTCCCCCAAAAAACCTTCAAAGCTGCCTATCTGCATGCTTTTCTGCATTGTGCTGCACGTCACGTGATGCAGCTCAGACTGGCATGCGCGGTCACTGCTACCTGTAATCACCTGAGCTGCAGAAAAACAAAGAGGGGCGCCCCTGAACTTCATTAATATATTTAGTAATGCTGAAAATCTCAGACAGTCAGACCAGGTGAGATCTCAATCAAAGCTCGGAATTCAGCATTGAAATCTTTTTTTTTTGCATTTCAAGGTTGTTGCCTTGAGTAAAAATGTCAAATCCAGTTATATTTAGCCACGTACCAAAAAAAAGGCTTATGAATTCGGGAAAAAAATAAAAATAGGTAAACTGATGGACACAGCCCGAGGTGACGCTGAGTATCCCGAGTTTTGAAGGGAGTTCTCCCTTATTTTTTGAGACGCAGCCTTTTTATTTTTTTTTTTGCTCAGCGAGGATCACGCAGAAAGCCATGCAACACGGTCTATAAACATTTAATGGGACGCGCTTTCACCGAAGAAATTCGTGGAGCCACAGTCCTGCGCTCCCGTTGTCTCTCCGTTCTATTAATAGAAACATGCGGCGAGATGGACCAAAGCTATTTACAGTCCTGCAGATATCTGTTGCTGAATCTGGCCCTCAGAGGGCCATCCACAAATCGCGTGGAATGACTCTCACACGACTTCCACCCCCGTCCACACACACACACACACACACACACACACACATGCTGATTAAACCATTTTCTACAACCGGCTTAATTCTGCAGCAAAGCCGTTTTATTAATAGGCCTCTCGGACGATAATCGTTTGCTGCGCAGGAATGACACAGCCAACATCACAGCTGCCACACACGCGTGACAATCTGAAACGTGGACGGAGATTTAAACAGTATGTCATGTACGATTCACAAGTATGTGTAATAGGATCACCCACACTGTATATCTCAACTCATGTGTAACAGACCAGATCGGGTCGAGAATCACGACTACCACAGACGCCGAGTGCCAGTTTTCTGACATCGAGAAACTGTGTCACTCTCTCCATGATGACTATTTCAGTTATCGTGGCGAGGAAGGGGGGTGGCTTTCAAATTTGGGGGCTTTGACTTAACATATTTCAAATAAATATACATATATAAAAATACATTATTTCAAGTACTTGGCATTCATGTAGTAGTGAAAGTGTGGTACAATCAAGTGATAAATATTGAATGATAGTCCCTTATCTTATAAAAGCAATGGATGAATAAAAAGGTTGAAATGGAGCTGCAAGAAATACGATGAAAGAACATAGAAAATGAAGTGAAATTCTTTATACCTTTATAAAACGCGACTAAATCAAACCCAGCTGGTTGCTTGATCCCGGAGTTATCAAAGCATGCTTTCATACACATCCACCTTACCAAGGAAACACGCTTTTCTTTCTTTTTCTTTCTCCCTGTCTTTCTCTGTCATACTTGCATCGAATTGCATCTGTATATTTTAGAAGTTTGCTGTTCGTTATTCATCCATTTCATTATTTAAAACAAATTTTAAGATTTTTCACATGCCATCTGTGGGGGAAATAAAAAAAAAAAATGCTTTTCTTCCCCTGATCTAAAGGTCATTCGTGTTGGGAAAACCCTTCAGAGTACAATACGGTTAATAATCCCGTCACTAACAGAAAGCTTTCGCAAGTCAACTTCGGTCACGGTGAGAAGACAGTGTTTGATAGGACCTTGTTAGTGTAGGGAGGAAAATAAACACAAATGAATGTGTCTCAGTGAACAAATTGAAAAAAAAAAAGGTGTACAGGGGGCTTCCTAATCAATTCCACTGATGCATATCTGAATGCAATTACTTTAACACAGTGCTGTGGATTGAATTCATATCCAAGGGAAAGTCTGTGTACACTGTCCATTCAAATGCACTGAATAGAGGGAATCCTCTCTGGCCCTGTAACTGGCTGTAATGGGTTAATCGGACACTAATTCCCAGTAAGTCGGTTCTTTATGATGCAAATCAATGAGGGAAAAAAAAAGTGCATGCAATTTGATTGAAAAAATGCAATCTGTGCAGATGCAATCTAGCAATGACCTGCAAGCCAGAAAGGATGGTACTGTAACCTATTTCTATACATTCTAGGAAGATGTGTGCACGCACTCTCTCTCTCTCTTTCTCTCTCTCTCTCTCTTCCTTTCCTGCAGGAAAGCATCCTTTAATCCTTACCGTTTTGAGACGACACATATTGTAGCAGTACATTTCCCAGAAAGACTGCAGTCGCCAGCATCGTAGCACACAGACACATTGCTGTGATTATGGTGTTGTTTTTGTTTTCTTTTGTTTTTTTGCTTGAGAGTCGATGAGGATCGTATAGGGCACGGAGCGCGCGCAGAGAGGAGGAGGATGATGATGATGGTGGTGATGATGATGATGATGGGGATGCGCAAACGCGACCGCGGATGATGGCCAAAAACACCCTGCAGGACGTCGGCTGTCAAAAACGAGCGTCGGTTTCGGGCGACGAAGCAGCGACGGCTCGCCGTGGAGGATGCTCATGGAAGCGGACGGAGAGCCATGCGAGATCGCGGCATTGCAGGGGGGGGGGGAAGGAGAAGCTTCCGGATGCCAGTCGATCCGCCGGTTGGTGCGTGCGCGTGTGTGCGCGCGCGCGTGTGTGTGTGTGTGTGTGTGTGTGTGTGGGTCCCACTCCTTTACACGCAGGGAGGCTCGAGCACGTGAACTCTGCGCACAATTTACGCAGGACGGACCTGCGCGCAAACCGCTTTTTTTAATTATTGATTAATGATAGTCGCTTTTTTTTTTTCCATCCTCTGCTGACCTCCTATATATTTTTTTTTTAATCTCCGAAGACCTTGCAGTGTGGATTTTTTTAAATGTGTAAGATGTCGTTCATAAACTAAAAATGGACTAAACCAAAAAAACAAGTCAATTACATTTCAATTAAGTTGAAATTAAAACAAACAAGAAACCCTCCCTACATACAGTATATAATTAATAATTAATTGCATTTATCAGAACAATAAGTGCCCCCATGAGTGATCAGCCCATACAGTTCTTATCATCAAGGTGACCCTGTTGTACTCTTCATATTTTGTCCTTGTATTTGCATGTTGTATGAGCATTTCGGGTTACACGCCACACCTTGACCTCTATATATGACCTGAACATAATTGTAAATAAACTGTGGTTAAATTATAAAAGCAAAAAAAAAAAAAAAAAAAAACAAAAATAAAAAAAAAAAAACACTAAAATGTGTAAAGTCGAGATTTTTGTATTTTTTTTGTCACTGTCATGGCTCCCAGTTCGCCTTGCTTCATGCATCATAGGTTTTACATTCCTTATGCGCCACCTACCGGAAAAATGTGAATACTGCACCCGTGAAACTAATGACTTGCTTTTTTTTTATTTATTTTTTTTATTAAATGTAAAAATGGGTCAGTTTTGCCCTCAAGGTGTGTAAGCATGTGAGGAGATAGCTGATGAAGATAAGAGTTAATTAACTTAATAATAAATTAAAAAAAGACACCCAATAGGAATAAGAAAATTTTGTATTTTCTTATAATGGCAAATAGATAGATGTATGATGCAAACTAATAAAAGTGGAAACTGCATTTATTTTTCGATTTACTCCCCTACTACATTTTTACACTTATCCCAGTCCCACATCATTAATGCCTAGAAAGATAAGGCATAGAAAGGTTGGTCCTTACACCTGAACCATCCACGCTCAGTGATAGTCAAGTTTATTTCTATAGCGCTTTTCACAACAGACATTGTCTCAAAGCAGCTTTACAGAATTTAACAGTTAAGGTGAACGAGGTGTGTTTATTCCTGATGAGCAGCCGTGGCAACTGTGGCAAGAAAAAACTCCTTTAGATGTTATGAGAAACCTTGTGAGGAACCTGACTCAAAAGGGGAACCCATTCTCATTTGGGTGACATCAAGAGTGTGATTATAGTCTTTAAACAATACAGAACACTGGAGAGTGAGAACTAACACTCAAAGAGGTCCAATGTCCAAACTCCACATGATGTGGGATCCAATTGGCACTGGTACGTCTCTAGATGGTTCGAGATGTTTGCGGGTTCGGCATCTACTTCTTTAAAGGTCCACAATCTTCATGAGGTGGGACGTAAGAGGACACACTGGCACCTTACTACTGCGTGTAGTACTTCTACACTAGCATCTATTTTCATACTGTAACAATAAAAGTCCCAGTTTGACTTGAACTCGGCTCGTATTTACAGTCAATATCAACATAAATCACTCGGTTTTTAACGCTATAATGAAATGCTCTATTAATACACATCTTTTATGATGCAGTGGCTCATACCGTGAACTCGGGTTGCAAATTCATTCGAAAAGCAGAATAGTAGTGTCAAAGTGTGTCATAATGTCATATCTGGTATGAGGTAGTCATAAAAGACCACCTTTCCTCCAACAATTGAGATGAGAAGGAAAAAAAAACGAAGCTCATTAAACTTGAACTTTATTAACACAATTACAAATTAATCCAATACAAATAAAGGGTTCAGGCTGATCGAATAAGATTAGATTATGGTGTAGCATGCGAAGCAGGTTGTGATGTAACCAAGCTGAAAAATCAACTCAGTGACAGTCTGCTTGAATCCAATATGGCTTCATATTCACAGGTTTGGAGGAGGAGAAGTGGCGCTGGAGAATTAAGTATCAGTGCAGTCCACTGTGGAACCAGTATACATTTTCCTCTGCCTTCTTCATCATCCCACTGCATTCACAGTGTTTGCCAGGCCCCCTACTGCCAGAACACTCCCATCTCCAGCTTCATGCCCACTGTGCTGTGCCTCATTCTGCTTGTTCTGGACGGTCAGTACTTGGCAGGGACGGCTTCGGAAGCGCCGTTGTGTGCCGCTGAGCAGAGCGAGTGCTGTAGTGCGTTTCTGCAGCCGATTCCTCGCTCACAGAGGCTCGTCATTGTGGGTTTTTTTTTTAAGCTAATACATGCAAGAGGAGTTGCTAGAAATTGCCAGATGGAATCTTGCATTTGATGTTCCACTAGATTTTGGAGTGTGCTTGTGGAGATTTGTGGAGATTCTTCCACCCACAAGGTTCTTAGTAAAGTCAGGTACTGATGTAGGTGGGGTGAGGAGGCCTGGTGTGCAGTCAGAGTTTCACTTCATCCCAAAGGTGTTTAGTTGTTTTGAGGTCAGCGCTCTCTAGAGCAGGACGATCAGGGCTACGTCTACACTAATCCGCATAAATTTGAAAACGGAAATTCGTCTAATGCGCCTGGATCAAAAGACATCCTATAACAATTGTGCACCTTTAGCTTTTTTTGAGAGAAGATCCACAAATGTCCACATAAGTCAGGTGTCCCAGTACATTTGCCCATGTAGTGTATAAAGTAAAAATAATTACAGATAAAATAAAACAGTGTTAGAAAGCAGCCAGGAAACAGTTTAAAGATAGCATGAACTGCTTTTATTACTAATTATAGAAATGAGGGGGAAAAAAACAAACTAAACAAGAAAAAGTGCATGGATGATAAAGCAATAAAGACCAGTGAGTGTTGTGAACAGTAGTGTGAACTAACACTAGCTACATTTTAAAAGAATTTAATTGACCAGTTAACACTCGAAACACTCCACTAAGGGAACAAGTGCATAATGAAACACTGCTCTGGGAAACATCCTGCAGGTGAAAATCCTAAAAAGAAGTGATTTTTCATAAAATATTGATATATTTACATTTATAGCATTTGGCAGACACCCTCACATTCATCTCATTCATCCAACTGAGCAGCTGTAGGGTTGAGGGCCTTGTTCAGGAGCCCAGGAGAGGCACGAATGGTTTGGCTCGAATTAGAACCCACAACCTTCGTATCCAAAGTCCAATGGCTTAACCACTAAGTGTCCACCTCCCCTTATAGTTTCACCAGTTGACTCAGTAAAATCAAATATTTTACTAATTAAAGGCACACGTGTGATATTGATTGAAACTGTGTGTGTACATGCGCGTTTAGTGGTGCAATGTAAAGTCAGTCTTGCTTTTCTCTTTTTTTCATGCATGCCCTGCAGCACATGTAACGGATTACGGTGAAGATGATTAAAATTAACCCGCATGTAACTAACAGTAGAAAGGTTACAACATCGACACTGTAGTAAACGTACCAAGGCATTTTGTACGACTCCGTTCGAAGATGAGGGGCACCTCTGTGTCTCATGACGAGCTCTATCCAGAACATGGCGTTGTCCAGAGGTTTGACAGGTGTGTCTCTGAGAAGCCTGGACAGCCTGTTCATGTTCAAACTGTAAGAAGGCTCGTTTATGACTTCCCGCAGAGCCTTGTGGAATTCATTCTCGTTTAGTGTCGCTGTGTCTATGACCTGTGCTACACCTTTATATTTCATCCTCGCGAGATTGTCATGTTGATCGAAAACCACAGGCAGGCCAACGATTGGAGTGCCGTGATAAATAGCTTCTAAAATCCCGTTCGTCCCGCCGTGGCTCACAAAGACCTTCGTCTTTGGATGTCCAAGCAGATCGTTTTGTGGCAACCAGTCCCTGAGGATGGTGTTGTTCCCGAGAGTGGACGGTTTCTTCCCAGAGTATCGCCAGATCACTTTCTGAGGGAGCTTTGCAAGAGTGGCCGCCATTTCGTCCGCTATGGTTTCAGGAAGCTGTCCCACCAGCGTTCCCAATGATACAAGGACAACGCCGTGCTCTCCGGAGCTTTTCATGAAGTCTTCTAAATCGTCTGGAAGGGCTTTGGCTGGCCTGCACTGGAAGCAGCCCATATAAGCGACGTTAGGCATCGTAGGGCGAGGAAACTCGAACACGAAATTGACTCTCATAAGCCAGAAGTCAGCTGCCTGGAACAATTGGAAATAGTCCACATCTGGCCCAAAGTAGCGGTTACACAAAGCACTGTAATGTGGACCTACGATGCTCTTGTATAAGTAGAGCCTGAGGTAATAGTAGAGCATGTTATATACTCTTTGAAAAAACGTCATTCGATCCGTTAACATGGATAAAGGTAAAGGAACGTACGATAGCGGCGACGGCGCGATCGCGAAGTGGGCTTCTCCGTGCACCGTCCAGCGGGCGTTGAAAATGAGAGGTAGGCGCAGATAATGTGCGAGCACGACTCCTCCGCCGTTCACGGGGTCTGTTAGCATCACGTCATACTCCGCGTCTCGGATCGAACCGATCAGTTTCGGATCCTCGATTATATGGATGACCATTTCACTTATGTTCCTGTGCACCGCCGAAAACCTGTTTTTTAACTCCATGTCCAGACTGAATCGAGTCCAGAGTGAGCTTCCTTCCCGTCGAATCTGCAGCTGTCTGGAGACAAAGGTGGCGAAGAAAGCCTCGTCGCCCCCCAGTGAGAAGTCGATGGTTATGGAGTGGTAGTAGGGTGATTGCTCCTTGATGTACCAGCTGTCAGCCGCACGGATGACCGTGATATCGTGACCTCTGTTGTGCAGCTCTTGTATTAATATGTTCATGTTAACCCAGTGGCTGCCATCGTGCGGGAACACCAGGACCTTACCGCAGTGGATGGAGCCTGTCAATGTCAGGCTGAGGACGAGTTTCCAAAAGGCAATCATCTTCATGTGGATCATGAGGAGCTGAGAGAGAGGACAAAAAAAGTGACACGTTTTTAATACAAATGAACATAATTCTTTATAAGATACTAATATGAATGACCTAATTTCCATAATGTTATCCTAAGCCATTAATGCTATATATAAATTTAATTATTTCCTTGAAACAACATGCCGTGTTTAAAAGGCTAAACATTTTTGCTTGTTTAAAGAGTAACACAACATATTTTTTTAGTCAATTTATAGTACAGTCGTCACCCGTTTATCGCGGTAGTTACGTGCCAATAACGATAAATAGACACCACCCCAAAAAATGTTTATTTATTTTTATTGTTTAAACAAAAAATAATTCTCCCACACTCCTTAAACACACACAGAAAACATTTGCAAGAATATAGCGACATGAATTTTGTGTAAATTCGTAGAAATATCACATTTATAGAGAGTAGTGTAGCCTATGCATAGTTTCTCTGCTTGTTTATTGGTTGAAGTGTCATATAACGTTAACAAAGGGGCGGAGTTAAATGTCACTGCAGTTTTAATTTTCATTGCCTAAATCTGGTGATGTATGTCTTCAGGAAGGGGAAGACCAGGGAGGAGGTTAATGGATGTGGTGAGGAAGACATGCAGGTAGTTAGATTGAAAGAGGCAGATGTAGAGGACGGAGACGGATGATCCGCTCTGGCGACCCCTAATGGGAGAAGCCGAAAGAAGACGAAGATGTTACTGCAATTCTGCACATCTCCCTTATTCCTAAAGATCGGTACCAGCACACTCCTTTTCCATTCCTCAGGCATCCTCTCACCTTCCAAAATCTTGTTAAACAATCCACATCCATCTCTCCTAAACATCTCAATACTTCTACTGGTATGTCATCTGGTCCAACCGACTTTCCACTCTTTCCACTATCCACCTCCTGCTTCACCATCTCCAAATCATCCAACCTTTTCTCTCTCATTTAGCTCATTCATCAGCCCCTCAAAATACTTTCTCCATCTTCTCAACACACTCTCCTTACGAGTCAACACACTTCCATCTCCATCCTTTATCTAACTTGCAGCACATCTTTCCCAGCTCGGTCTCTTTGCCTGGCCAATCGCTACAAATCCTTTTCTCCTTCTTTAGTGTCCAACTTCTCCTACAGCTCCTCATGTGCCTTTTCCTTGGCTTTTACCATATCCCTCTTTATCTGCGGTCACATCTGCTTGTACTCCTGCCTACTTTTCTCATCAATCTGCCAATCCCAATTCTGTTTCTCCAACCTCTTTCTCCTTATGCTCTCCTGCACTTCCTCATTCCACCACCACGTCTCTTTGTCTTCCTTTCTATTTCCAATTTTTGAGAATATATATAAATATATATGATGTGAATTTAGAACAAGATAAAAATAATCTTGTTTTCCCACTTCCTGGTTTCCCCCCCCTGCTTGAGCTTCTCCCTGTTCCCACTCACTGTTTGGTTTCTGCACCTGTGTCTTGTCTCGTGAGCTCTCATTAGTTTCTTCAGCCTCCCTAAAATCCTGTTCATGTCATTCCCTTGGGAAATCCTTTGTTTGTTGATTTCTAGTGCTTACTCCCACCGATCCTTTGTTTTCTGCTTCCTAGTGCTTAGTCTTGCTTATTATTTTAGCTCGTAGTGTATAAGTTCATTAGCTTGCTTGCTTTATTTCTGCTTCACCGTAGGTACTTTTCTTCACACTCGTGTCTACTTCTATTATTTTAAACAGGTTTTTCCACACCTTAAAAAAAAACACATCTTTCAGCTCTGTGAATTGCATCCAAGTGTGGATAAGTGTGTGTAAATGTGTGTGTGATACACTGGTGGGTATCCCATATCCTCTTGGTATTCCTGTGTTACGTTCTGTATCTACCAGATCTGCTGTAACCATGAACAGGATCAAGGAGTATAATTCTGATCTTATGTTTATCACTACTGCTGATATACAAGGACAGCAAAAACAGGATTTCCACTAACAATACATTATTTTATGACTATTTTATTTGTCTTTGTTTTAATCAGACTTTACACTATTAATGTACACTATTAAAAATTTTTTTTTTTTTTAATATAAGCACCCGTTCATAGGCAGCGGGAGCAGAGAAGGATCAGGGAATGAACCCTAGATTCTGACTGAACTTATAAATTCTATCAAATATCTAGCAAAAATATTGGGACACCTGACTGTTCAGCCATGTGGTTCTTCTCTAAGTTGCTACCACATGTTTGGAGGCACACGGTTGTATAGGATGTCTTTTCCAAAATCTCATGACTAGAACTTGCAGGGCACACTAGCACATCTGTAATTACTACTGGTGGCTATGCAGAAAAAAACATATCCTAAATTAGCAGGACCAAAGCTGCAGTTCAGC
This sequence comes from Silurus asotus, assembly GCA_024362625.1. Classification (NCBI taxonomy): domain Eukaryota; kingdom Metazoa; phylum Chordata; class Actinopteri; order Siluriformes; family Siluridae; genus Silurus; species Silurus asotus. The sequence continues at coordinate 1,288,373 of MU551594.1, read as the reverse complement.
ATTCAGTCCTTACAGCTTTACAAACACCAAAGTAGGGGATGTGATGTAAAGATTTTCGGCGAATGAATCAGGCATTTAAACAAGCAAATCAACATGGCTACAGCAGTAAGTCATTTATCTACCACTCCATTCTGATATACATGAACCATCATGGCATCGTTTCACAGGTTGTGGGAGGAGAAGCAATAATGTATGATGCATAATAATCTATGGATCATGAAGATATGGTTTACATGGGCTGAAATGGAAGATCTTGAGTAGCCTGCAGTAGAGCTCTGACCTCCACGCTACTGAACACCTTTGGGATGAATTGGAATGCTGACTGCACCCCAGGCCTCCTCACCCTCAGATACTTCAGTATCTGACATTACTAAGCCCTTTTGGCTAAAATAAATAAATAAATAAATTTAAAAAATAGCGTGAAGTGTGAAGGTTATTTTAACTCCTCAGAAGCACATACAAATTTGGTCAGGTGTCCACAAACTTTTGTTCATAAAGATCCTGGATCAGGATCACAAGTATCTATAATCTCAAAATGTTCCTTACTCGCAGAACTGGGCCTGTCAATCACCTGCTGTTAGGAGGAACCGTGGAAGTTTTGCTAGTATTTTTGTCCAAGCGTGAAAATGCGCAGTCTGAATGCGTCACTATACAAAGGAATGTAAACTTTGGAAATTAGTCTCCAACCTGGTCAGTATCCATTTGGATAAAAACGTGACAGAAAAAAATGTCATTCTGCAAATGAATAACGTATCTGGATCTTCTGTGCAGGTCAGCATGACCTTCAGTTCCTTAAACAAAACTCTGTGACATGCTTATTTAGCTAAGACGAGGACTTTGCTTTTAGGCTGATTTTCTCAATGGATATTACAGGAAACGAGCAAAATACACAAATCCTATTTTTACTTCCTGTCTCATTTTAATACGACTTCTGTATCTGTGATTGGCTAGAAAATAATTATTTCAAAGCAGTGGATATATAAACTGGTGATTAGAAAGGTTCAACATTGAATAAAAAAGAAGAGTAGAAAACAACAAACTTAATAAATAAATAAATAAATCTTGAATATCTAGTATAATGAATGTCCACATTTTAATTTTATAAACACCATATGGACAAAAGTTTCTGGAGTTTCTGATGTTTTTTCAACATTTAGTTCCATGTTTCTGTTATAATATTCCTGGGAAGATGTTCCACTAAATGTTAGTGTGTGCTTGTGGAGATGTGCTCACAAGGATGTTGGTAAAGTCGGATACTGATGTAGGTGAGGTGAGGAGGCCTGGGGTGCTGTCAGCGTTCCAATTCATCTCAAATGTGTTCAATAAAGTCATCCTCCACTCTTCTGAGATGATGTTCCACTAAATTTTGGATATTTGAGGAGCTCATAGCAGGCAGATCTTCCTGGCTTTGTGCACAAAGGGAATTGTTCTACATCCAAAGACAATTGTGTGTCTTTAACTTTGTGGTAACAGTTTTGGGAAGAACCACATAGGGATTAAAATGTCGTGTCCCAATACTTTTGTCCATATAGTATAATTCAAACCTTTTGTCTTTTCCCAATGCTGAAAAAAAAGTGCTATTTTTATTGTGATCTTAGAATCTTGGACCCGAGGGTGTCGTATATAAACATCCGACTTCTTACACAACGTCAGACCTGTAAAATATCAGCAAGTTCCTCCTGGACCTGCCTTTGCATTTGCAGAAAGGTAAAGTCCAGGTGACGTTTGCAAGCTGTCACAACCAACATTAAGAAGCGGATCACATACCCTGCGAGGCTGACATTTCCAGAAAAGCAATGTGCCTGTCAGCTCGGATCCTGAATCGCTTTGTGAGCTTGGAGGTGATCAATAGGTTTCAACGTTTCAGTGAATATGGTTCTCGTTCTCTTTTTTGTTTGTTGGCATGGTGACGGTTTCAGGATTATTACAAGGCATTTCTAAATAAAGAAACTTCTAAATAAAGATACATTTTGCCAACCTTTGTTGTTTTTTCATAGGAGGTTTGCATTATTGCCTCAAAATGACACTAGTATTAACTGTCATTCAAAAATTTGCAGATTTTTTTCAGATGTGCCAAATTCGACATAAGAGTTTGGAAAGATGAAAAGCTGTGGAGGTGTTTTGAACTTTCCATTACTCCTTGAGATCTTGTCATCTTGATACTGATGGAGCATTCTTGATTTCCTTGTAGGTGTGATAATTTCAGACACAAATAAGCAACAGGATTTTAGCAACTTTTTGTTGTTTAAGAAAATAAACTGCTTCCTTTCGATTAACTTCTTCATCCTTGACCAATCCTGAAACCCTAGAAATCACATGGAGATTCACACGTAACATTGACAATCCACTTACTGGAATGTGACAAATAAAATCTTGAATCTTTTATCTTGAAAGATCGAAGGAACCTGGAGAACCTGAAGGATAAACCCTGAAGCAATTTTTGAATCAAGAATCAGCGGATATCTCATCTGGGTTGCCAGTTTTATTATTATTTTACAAATGCAGACAGAGTACACTATACTGACAGAAATAAACCAGATTTTAAAAACGAGGCTTTGGGGGATTTGTGTCGATTCAGCCACAAGTACTTGGGTGAGATCATTAATGTGATAATGGATGCAGTCAGCAAACCAATTTATTGCAAATGTCTTCAGTGAGGTTGAAGTCAGAACTCAGTGCATGCAAACTTTTCCCAATAATGTATATGGCTGAAACAGTGAGGTGTCCCATTGTATTTATTCCCATTCTTTTAATTGCAGTCTAAGACTTTTGGACCTGAGTGTGTGTGTGTGTGTGTGTATAAATATATAAACATCATTTCCTTATAAAGCTGCCTGTGCATTTGCAGAAAAGTGGAATCCTTGTGACCTTTGCATAACTGCAAGAGTTATGTGTCCACATACTTTTGATCAAATGTTTGGTTTCTGATGTGAGTCGTATCATAAATATTGGTGGATGGAAAGGCATAATGGTGTGGATAATGACTCCCATGCAAAGACTGAGAATAATGGTTAAAAAAATGGTTCAAGTAAAAAGTAGTGACACATACGATTTTGTGGAGACCTGGCAACCCTGCTTGTCACCCTCTCTCTACAAAATATACAGGCTGAATCAGGAAGCAGCATGATGCAGAAATGGGTTATAAAAACACAAATAAAAGCTAAAATATTTGCATGCATTGTGCAACAAATTACCCGTAAGAGAGATAAGGTTATAAAACACTGTGATGTGGTAATTGAGCAGGTTATAAACACATGCTGCTGAATTACATCACACTTCTGTTTAAAGCTGTTTGTTTGGTCAATCACAAAACCATGTCAAAGTCACATTTAATACATTTCAACACTTCAAACCAGCGATTATAACCTGGTTTTACTTCCTATATCGAAATATTGACGAGAAACAAACTTATGAAAATGCAATAAACCGGAAATGCATTGCTCCGGAAGTCCAGAATTCTTTTATTTTTTTAATCAAGAAGAAAACTACTTACTCTTTCTGGAGTCCGGAGTGTGTGGAGTGTGTGGAGTGTGTGTTCTCACTGTGTTGTTTTGTTCAGTCAGGGTTGTCACGTGGTGTGTGTGTGTGTGTGTGTGTGTGTGTGTGTGTGTGTGTGTGTGTGTGTGTGTTTCACAAAGGAGGCGGCGTTTCTCCTTCTGTCAAACCCTCAGCTTCAGTGCTGTCAATTAATTAATTTTTTAGAGGAAAGTCGTTAAAAATGACGTAATTGATGACGTAAATGAGTCATTTGCATATTACTTTCATCTGTATGGCATGCAGAATAGGCTTTAGCAGAAATGGGTTATAAAAACACAAATAAAAGCTAAAATATTTGCATGCATTGTGCAACAAATTACCCGTAAGAGAGATAAGGTTATAAAACACTGTGATGTGGTAATTGAGCAGGTTATAAACACATGCTGCTGAATTACATCACACTTCTGTTTAAAGCTGTTTGTTTGGTCAATCACAAAACCATGTCAAAGTCACATTTAATACATTTCAACACTTCAAACCAGCGATTATAACCTGGTTTTACTTCCTATATCGAAATATTGACGAGAAACAAACTTATGAAAATGCAATAAACCGGAAATGCATTGCTCCGGAAGTCCAGAATTCTTTTATTTTTTTAATCAAGAAGAAAACTACTTACTCTTTCTGGAGTCCGGAGTGTGTGGAGTGTGTGTTTTTACCGTGTTGTTTTGTTCAGTCAGGGTTGTCACGTGGTGTGTGTGTGTGTGTGTGTGTGTGTGTGTGTGTGTGTGTTTCACAAAGGAGGCGGCGTTTCTCCTTCTGTCAAACCCTCAGGTTCAGTGCTGTCAATTAATTAATTTTTTTAGAGGAAAGTCGTTAAAAATGACGTAATTGATGACGTAAATGGGTCATTTGCATATTACTTTCATCTGTATCGCATGCAGAATAGGCTTTAATTATATATATATATATATATAATTGTCAAGCATAATGATTTGAGGGAATTTGACGAGTTTGAAAGGTTTTTATTAATTGTATTATTTCCCAAACTTTTACTAATGTATTACAAATTATTGGTTGTATATAAGGAATGTGTTCAGTATTTAAATACATGATTTAATGGATGAATAAAACGAATAATTGCAAAATGGAAGTATAATTTTGCACCAGTGCCTGTCTTAGTAAAAAAGGGAAAATATAAAATAGTTTTTATTTTAATTTATACATCGAACGTTCACCACTGCTTTGGAAATAAACGCTGTATAATAAAAGATCAATCGATTGATCAATCAAGGTGTTTTTTCCAATATTATAAGCTCTGTACAATCCACTGTAGATTTCCTAGCTACTGTCATCACCATGGGTTGGAACAATGATTTTGGCCCATTTGTAAATGACAGGAATGAAGAGCAGAGCAGAACCGAGCACTGATACTGACAAGAAGACCCACAGGAAGACACGGTCGAGAACTTGTGCTACGAACTTCCAGTCCTGAACAACCTGTAAAGAGATGCAACACTGTATGTTAGCTAACCATGGGGGAATAATTAGTATGTACGAATACAATATAACTTTACTTTATACAGAATAACTTTCCAGTTAGCACAACAATCAGTCACCTTGCGATTAAACATTTGCAAAAGATTGCGTTAAGCCAAGGCCACAAGCCAAGGGTGCTGTATTGGAAACTTGTTTATACAGGAATCTACTCATTTCTACTCATTTCTGTCTGTTGTCACTCGCTAAATAACCTAATGGTGTTGGCAGTTAATATTTATATTCAATAATCCCACAAATAAAAGAAGACAAACATGGAACACAGTAGAAAATAATAGGTTACTATAAATAACAGGGGCCATCGTTCACATCAATAGATTACTGACTCCCCAGAAGGAGAAACTCACTAAGAGCCATTCTTCTTACCTGTCTGACTTCATTCTCCTTTACCACATGCTGCGTGATGTATCGAATAGAGTCCAGTGCTGCTTGAAGGTTGTCTGCCGCTGAGTTAAGCAGAAGGCTGCTGTCTTCTTTTAAGCCCTTCGCACAGTTTAGCGCTGCTGTTCCTCCAGCTCGATGACTCCCTCCTGTTGTGGCATAGCGGTCCACATGGCTGCGCATGCAAAGCAGCTTCGGAAGACTGTGGAGGAAGATGCGGCGGACCCAGGGCGCCATGTCGTGATGCGTGGACGAAGAGCGGTGATGAATGTTGATAGCAAAGACCGTGATGATGATGGAGAGCGTGACAAAGATCATGGTGAAGACGAGATACTCGCCAATAAGAGGGATGACCTGTTAGAGGAAATATAGAGAGTAAAGCACTATTCAACATGGTGTCACACTTTGTAACAACTACGTAGTGTACTAACTATGAGAAGTTACGACATGAAGGTTAGGTTCAGGTAGTGGGGTTGGTGGGTTTGCTTACTAATTTTACACTAATTCGGATAATTTCGAAAATCTAGAAAAGCTTCATGTCCACACTTTCCCCAATAGTTGCTCGTCCACAAAACCTCAGATGCTTAGACCTGCGTCATTTCCGTCTGCCGTTTATTTACTTTCCAACTCTTTGACACGCGCCAAACAATGCAACGTGTTTAATAGCCCCCGTCCCCACAGTCCACACTGTGCCGTAAAAATGGCGTCTTATCCACTTCGGAGAGCGTTTTGGTAGATTTTTTGAAACAATATGCATTTCAAACTATAACATATTAGTGTGGACATTGCCTTAGATTTATCTTCAACTCTAACCCATTCCACATTCTTTAATCAGCCTTTTCTGTCATTAAGTGATTAAGTAAGGTAAAACAATGCTAAACATTTATTTTTTATTCACTAAATAGTTATGCAATGGTACAAAATGTACCTTTGAGGAGGACGGGATGATTTCCTCAATCACCAGGAGAAACACAGTCAGTGAGACGAGAACAGAAGTACATAAAGAGATTTTCTCCCCGCAGTTAGAGGGCAGGTAGAAGACCAGCACAGTCAAGAAGGACAGACCAATGCATGGAATGATGAGGAAGAGCGTGTAAAAGAGAGGGAGACGCCGGATGATAAAGGAGTAGGTGATAAAGGGATAGGAGCCTGTCGTGTCTATCCTCATACCCCGGCTCCCTGTGGCTGTCACAATCTCCCATTCACCGTTGTCAAAGTAGTCACGCTTGTCCACATGGATGTCCTCCAGAAGGATGTCCACCTGTGAGTTAAAAAATCATGTTTCATAAAGAAAAATTAGTGTAGCTAACTTTTATATTTGGATATATAATATAATTCAATAATTATAATATTTAAATTTCGGATAATGAGTGCAATTTGTGTCACACTGATATTTACAGTGTTTGCATTCATATTTACAATTTCACATATGATTGTAGAGGTCAATAACGTCTCAAGCAGTAGTAAAGTCTCGTCCAAATGATCCATTTGCAGCATTCAAATAAAACCTTTGCAGATTTTTTTTCATCGTTTAGTTTCGCCCGGTCCACTATAACTACACTAAATACAGTTTTTGCTGCAATTTGTTTATCATTGTTTATGATCAAATGCCTGAGACTTTCATGATAGGTTACAAAAAATTAATACCATTCAGGATTTTGCCGAAATAGACTACATTACCCATCAGAGCCTGCACTTCATATTACTGTCACATGTCACTCTCACCTTTGTCTTATAATATTTTGTTAAGTATCCTATTGGTCTCCGTGTGTCTCTTTGTCAAGATTTTGTTGGTGTAAGAAATGTGTTCCACAGTCTTGCCATTAGTCTACCTATTTTTGAGTTTATATCCGAAAAATGTATGTATATAATATATTATAAATAAATTAATAAATAAAATATAAATATATTTATTTTAAATTGTATTTAATAAATATTTATTATGCAATTTTGTGTATTTGATCAATCTAAAAACAACTCTGGTGCATTGGACCGTCCTCCTCATTTACAAACAAAATGCAACCATTGTCAGTCAATAAACTGTTGACTAAAAAAAAAATGTTAAGTATATTTCCGTACTTATATACTTTGTAAAACATAAATGCATGTTTCAAAACAATTACAAATTGCTAGAGCATGATTTAAATAATTGAAATCATGTATAAGAAGCAATTTAGTAAACTATGCTGAACTATGCTACTAGACTTTGCCATATCCTAACTATATGTAAAAGTACCTGCAAGCCATCGTAGGTCCATGAGCCAAACTTCATGGAGCAGTTCTGAAGGTCAAAAGGGAAGAAGGTAACATCAATAGTGCAGGCTGATTTGTAGTTTGCGGGTGGTGTCCAGGAGATGGTGCCATCATGCTTCACTACAGCTTTGGTAGCTGTGGCTTCAAATTGCCCATCTGCACTATTGAAAAAAAATTCATTTATTTCATTTTTGTCTATAGATTATTTTCAGTCAGACATGAAATCTTTAGTGTATACAGTAAAAAAAAAGGTATTCATGTACTGCAAAATTATTTACAAGTCGAAGAATCTAGTCTGCACTCTCACTGCTGTGTAATATAATGTTAAATGGCATAGACATTAAAATGATGTTAGGTCATAAGATTGCCACAGCATTCATTCTTTAAACATAGCACTTTTTATCCAGGAAAAAAAAAAATAGTTACAAGAAATAGTGCCAATAATGGTAGTCTGAAATAATTCATGATTTAATTAGCATTAAGAAATTTGTAAATTTATGGGAAAACATCTTTTCTGGGTTCTGTTCAGTAGTCATGCAGGAAGTTTGTCGATACTGCAGCTTATGCCGTGTTAAAATTATAGTAATTACAGGCTAAAAGCTTTCACATCTTTATGTAACTCATAATTACTGGTTGGGTACTCTGGGATGTTTTTTAGAAGTTATTATTGAATATTGCTTGGCTGCACATTATAAACAAACATGCCAGATGCCAAACTGGCACCAGATTTAACCCTCAGCAGATCATTGATATGTGGTTAAACAAGGCCTTTATTTATTTATTTGTTTATTTATTTTTTAATTGATCGATGTAATAATGGAATAATTTTCTAAGGTGTTTCCTAATTGATTAAACTTATGCTAAACTATAAAGACAAAAATATTGTTTCCCAAACTGTTACCACAAATATAGAAGCACACAATTGTATAGGATGCCTAGGAAACCCTAACCTGTTCCAGCATGGCAATGGCCTTGTGCCCAAAGCCAGCTCCATGAAGGTATGGCTTACTAGGGTTGCAGTGGAAGATCTTGAGTGCCCCACTATAGAGTCCTGATCTCAACCCTATTAAACACCTTTGGTTTTGAATTAGAACACTGACTGCATGCCAGGCCTCCTCATCTCACCTGCATCGGTACCTGACTTTTCTTTTTTTTGTGGCTGAATAAGCACAAATCTCCACATGCAAACTCTAGTCTCTCCACACAGCCATCAGGAGCGTGAGAGAAGTTTGGTCACTCACTGTAAAGCAGTTTCAAAGACTGCTGGGTCTGATGGCAGTCACATCCAGCATGGTTCCGCTTGGCCTCCTGCACATGAGACCCCTTCAGTGGTGGCTCAGAGAGAGAGGGTTTTCCCAAAAGGGCCGATCCGGGCAAGGTCTATGGAGCGGGTTCCATCTCACATGGCACATCAAGCACTTTCTCCCAGACCTGATAGACCGCCACATGCTGATCAGTACTGACAACACATCAGTGGTCTCCTACATCAACCATCAGGGGGGTCTGTAATCTTACCCCTATACAAGCTGGCATGTCAGATCCTCCCGTGGGCCCAAGGGAAACTGCTGTCCGTAAGAGCAGCATATATATCCCAGGGTGCTTAAACCAGGGAGCAGACTCCTTGTCATGGCAAGGGTTGAGGCGTGACCCAGACGTTGTGAAGCAGATATGGAGAAAGTTTTACAGAGCACAATTGGACTTGTTTGCGACTCAAAAGAAATCACACAAAAAAAGTCCCCTCTGGTTTTTCCTTACTCACCCAGGCTTTCTTGGCCTGGATGCCATGTATGCCTTTCCCCGGGTTGCGCTGTTCCTGGGAGTTCTTGGAGAGTTTGCCGGGACGGAGTCCATCTCCTCCTGGTTCCGCAGTGACCGGGCAGACCATGGTTTGTGGACCTGGTAGCCCTTCTCAAGCAACCTACTTGGGAGGTTCCTCCCAGGAGGGATCTCTCTCAGGCAGGGGGCAGTGTGGTTCACCCCTGCCCGGAGTTGTGAAGGCTGTGGCCCCTTGAGTTGCTGGTCTTCTGGCCAAAGTGGTGGAGACCATTCCTCAGTCCAGAGCTCACTCCACAAGGAGGTTGTATGCCGCAAAATGGCGCCTGTTCAATGTGTGGTATGAGCACCAACAGTTGGACCCGCCAGAGAGTTGTCTTCTACCACCCTAAAAGGTTATGTGTCAGTTTTTGCAGCGTATCCTACTCTGATTGCTAAACAGTTGCTGGGCAAGGACAATTCAGTGACATGTTTCCTTCACGGTACCCAGAGGCTGTGGCCCCAGGTACGAATTAGAGTGGCAATTTCACACGTTATACAGAGGCATTCCCAAAGTGTTGTTGAAGCAGTGTCTCGTTTCCTTACGGAACCGGTTTTGCTTACGTAACCTAGAGACATTTAATACCAAAACTGCATTTACATATGAAATGTTCAGAGAATTTTTTCACAAACACCAACCTTTTTTTCTGATTATCCAAATTACCTGCTTGTAAAAGAATGAAGAATTTACCTGCAGTGACATCTGATGGGTTCCTAATGTATTGTGTAGTTTATTTTTCCCTCTTACTCTCAAACCAAAGTAGTGTGTAAATTTCCACAGAAGTGAGTTGTTGCCAAATTCATGGAGACCAACAGCTCCAGATATAATTGCAGTTCAGTTCTCTTGTAAATATTGTTTTCACATTGCCACTGTGAATGTATTGTACATACTTGTCATAGAGCACAATGTCTGGGATCCATATAGAGTCAGATGGCACTCTGATATATGTAATACCAAGGTAGTGCTCAGGGTTCCATCGCAGCTTAGTGTCAACCCATTCCTGAACACAAGACATTCTATTAGATCAATCTGAGATTCACGATAAAGGACATTTTAGTTATAAGTGATTTCAAATTTTATCGATTCATTGATGCAGCCTACTGAAGGTCATAACTTCCTAGCTTAATACTGACATGTTCTTTACTAGAGCTTTACAGAAGCAGAAAGAAACAGTTTTTATTCTGCTTTTCTTGTCTGGTGGATCAACGCTTAAGCCATCTATAAACCAAATAACCTCTCCTTCCATCTGCCTTAATCCTGTAGGAAATTGCTCCAGGCAACCTATGACCTACTGACCCCTCTGGGAACAATAATGCTCCAGCAGAAATGGGCCGATACAATCTCCATAAAGCTGTCAGGCCAGGAAAAAGCACATGTTTTAGAGGTGGAGGAGGAGGAGGAGAAAGGAATGAAAAAGAATACAATTGAGGCTAAAATATCTATCAAGTTGTAGCATCATGGACAAACCAGCTTTCTGTGGAAAAACTAAAGTATTATATTTAAGCCTACATTGTGGAGGCACTACCTGCTTCATCCACACGTTGGTTGTCATCAGCTGATTTTTCTCATCCTTTCAAAAAAAGATATACAAATTTGTAATATTTTGCAATTAAGTCTTTTACACTATAATGCAACATTTTGACTTTACAAATCGAAGAATTCAAAGATAACACCTTAAGCTGCAATTCCCTCAAACATAATTTTTTGATCAAAATAATATGTTTTCAGTATAAAGTACTGTAAATTAGTATTTACCACATCGACCAGCTGTGAGATGGCCAGTCCAAATTTGACTCGTATTGTTCCGTTCAGATTTTCCACTGGCCTAACCCATTTCTGGTACTTCCTGAAGATATCCTTTAACAGCTTGTCCTCCTTTTTAGCATATGAAGATATCTTGGAAGTTGCTGAGACAGAATTAAGGCATACAGTATGATTGTACAGTATGTATGTTTTCCAACATACCATCACCAAAATGTTTGTAATGATCTAATTATACATAGAGATTTCAAATCTCACCTTTGCTTCAGTGAAAAATCTTTGACTCTAAGAATTGCTGCTGTAATCATGACGTCTTTGATTGTTTTTTTTCTAGACTTTGTTCATTTAAGCCCAGACCTCACCATGTTTGATGTAAAAGCAGTTTTCAAGCTCAGAAGTTTGATTGTGGTCTGGGATTTACGGCAGCAAGTGTTTTTTTATTACAGTTTGTACTTTAGCGATGCTGGAGAATGGTTTATTACAGTTGCTGATATATAAAACATCCTTAATAGGACTGAAGTGCTGGAATTAGCTTACATTTGTGGTGTTTGTGCTGCACTGAGAATATCCTGAAAAATATACATTGTGTGCCAGCCTGAATGAATACACATCTTGCACATCAGAATGCAAGTATTCTTGACATGCATTATAATCCTCTCTTCTTCGTCTTCTTTCGGCTGCTCACATTAGGGGTCGCCACAGCGGATCGTCTGTCTCCATACCCCCCTGGTCCTCTACATCTGCCTCTTTCAAACCAACTACCTGCCTGTCTTCCCTCAACACATCCATAAACCTCTTTTTTGGCCTTTTTTCTTTTCCTTCTTCCTGGCAGCTCCATCCTCAGCATTCTTCTACCGATATACCCCATGTCTCTCCTCTGCACATGTCCAAACCATCTTAATCTCACCTCCCTCACCTTGTCTCCAAAACGTCCTACATGCGCCGTCCTTCTAATAAACTTGTTTCTAATCCTGTCCATCGTCGTCACTCCCAACGAAAACTCATATGAATTTTGGAATAACTGGGAGATAAAACATGAAGCGATGGACCTATTGCCTAAATGTTACAAATGTCACATATAAAATTGTGGAATCAATTATTGTAAAAGCAAACCTGTGATTATGCTCCCCACCCCTCAACATGTCCAGGAGCTGTCCTTGGTATGGAATTGTGTATTTCCAAAAGCAATCGTGTGAAAACACTCATTTCACAACACACTCTTACTGAACCACTCAACATAATCCCCATATAATCACATTATTTACTGTTATCCACTGAGGGGTTCTGTTCATTTGGAGTCTGGATCCACTTATAGTTTCTTCCTTGTGTTATTTTTTTATCATATTCTAATTTGAAGTGATTATTTATAAAGTTACCCTCTGTCACATTAACTATGTCATGGTTGTTGGTACCAGAAGAGTTAGAGTATATCAGAAACTGTTGATATTTACACACAACAAACCCAGGAAGTGTATAGTCACTTAAAGCTTACTATAAGTAAGCAGAAGAAGTCCAGCATGTGCAATATATCAAACCTTGAGATGGATGGGCTACAGCAGCAGAAGACCACATTGAGATGGCAGGATGGGAAGAAAGAGAATCTGAGGTTATCATGACTTTTCCATGGCTTTATTCTTCTTTATCTTTTTTACATGGTGCTGCTGCCACATGCTTGACAGATTAAATGCAGGAATGTCCTGATGTTCCTAATATATTAGATGGCAAATGTAAGCTTAATTTACAGGGTTGTTTGAATAAAAAAACTTTTTAAAAAAATGTGTGAATTTGGATGCCTAATGCTTGATCCGAGCAAATACCTATTAGAAAGCTTTCTGTACATTGACTAGTAATCCTAAAATAACTTTCCACTAATGCAAATCTAATGAAAAATGTGATAGCCTTCAATAATACTAAGCAGTAATGACATGACTTGCAAAAACTGCAGTTTCATAAATATATTTGTGCTTACAGGGAAACATGGGAAATATATCCGAGAACTAATCTGGGCAATTTTCCTCTGTAAAGCCAGAGCCACCGTTAGTGCTGTCCTCCCTAATCTAATTTCACTAGTTACACAATGAATTATAGCGGAAAGCTCAACAAGATTTAGTGGGATGGAGCGCATTACTGAAGAAGCAGATTCGGTTACGAGGCAAAATATATGATAGATGGAAGTCTAGATATGGTTTAATGAGCTGCTGTCATATGAAGTTGTTTGCATGATTTTTTTTTACTTTCCGGTGGTTACTATTTACATTCACATTTCATTTACAAACTAAAGTTAGAATTTACACAATGAATTATAGCGGAAAGCTCAACAAGATTTAGTGGGATGGAGCGCATTACTGAAGAAGCAGATTCGGTTACGAGGCAAAATATATGATAGATGGAAGTCTAGATATGGTTTAATGAGCTGCTGTCATATGAAGTTGTTTGCATGATTTTTTTTTACTTCCCGGTGGTTACTATTTACATTCACATTTCATTTACAAACTAAAGTTAGATTTTTTAGGAAAAATATAATCTATCTATCTATCTATCTATCTATCTATCTATCTATCTATCTATCTATCTATCTATCTATCTATATACAATTGTTCACTTTGATTTTTGTTTCTCATTAATATATTTTAATTACAGAAAACATGTAATAAAAAAGAACTAATTCTACAATTCTTGAATTGCTTGAACAATTTGTCCTTTGCTTTTTTCGTCATATGCTTTTTTCACCCTTACTTTTTAGATATTTTTTTTTCTAACAAATCTAATCTATAGCAGATGATTAAAAACAATACTCATCACAGCAGTAATATACCAGTTGCAACATCCTAACAGTTATCACAACAGTTTGTACTGTTACTTTTGCTGTTTTCATGTTATCACCTTTGAGAGACAAGGAAGAAAGTTTTAATTATCCTTAGCTTATGTAAACACTGCATTACAAAATACATTGCCAGCCTACTAGCAAGAATATGATTTTTTTACCAAAAAACTGGAAATTTATTTCTTCAAGAATTGTCCATTTCTAGCAATGATCCCCTGTGTTTTTACTATTGCACTACAGTATAACCTATTAAAACCTATCAAGCCAGTTAGCAATGATGTTTTTACAGAAACCACGTCTGCATGGCATTACAAAATTGAGTTGTCTGAATCATTTTATTAGCATACCAGGCATTTCTCATGCATTGTATAAATCTATCTTAATAAAGGGAATGTAGGTGGAGCAGTGACATTTATCTTCGACAGGGGGAGTGACATTTAAAATCTACTGACACAGTGGGATGTTCAATCCCATTACTGGTTGCAATTGAGCAAATGTTACGGCCCAGTGAGACCAAGGTATTACCCTGACAAGCGAAGGCATTAAAGTTATGGTTCCATTTACAGCTGGGTTTGGGGATGTACATTATTTACTGTATGTCAAACTTCTTAATGAGGCTACTTCATTCTAATTTATGAGTAAATACAATGGACTCAGAACTGATTCAACTGTTTTTGTTGTGGTAACTGCGAATGTGACTGGCTGCATCACACCTTATTGTTGATCATTCAAGTTGCACTGTTAGAGGACGTGATGGTGTGATGTGAGCCACTGTAATACAGAATCACCAACATGAAGTTGATAACGATTCTATAACAGCACGTCCCAAATTCCCAAATGACAAGACATCTTTAATTAATTTAAAGTTATGTTAAAGTTAATAGGACAAAAAAAAGAAGTCCTAAAATATTCCTCTAGGACAAGGAGTTGACAGCCTTTACACTCAAACAGACATTTCAACCTGCTTTCCACAAAAGAGAAAACACTGGGAGCCACAAAACCCTTTTGACATCTAAAATGAAGATAACATGGCATATATCGTTTTTTTTTATGCTATAAAAAAGCTATAGTGTGTTGCAATTATGTGACAGAGAAAACAAGCTTTTATTTCTGCATGCAACCAAAACATTTTGAACGCTGATTTAAAGTTTACTTTCAAATAAAATACTCAATGTCTATTTGGTCCTCCCTGTATTTATAAAATAAAAAGCCAAACTTTAATTATGCACCTGCTGCAAACCAAAACATGCTGTCTGCTTCTGTGTGATGTCATCGTTTTAAAGTGTGTACTGGAGCGTGCAGTCAACCTGAATAAAAAAAGGACGATTTCACTGAACAATGTAAATATATATTTACAATATAATAGGCAATTAAAATATTATTTCACCTGGTTAATGTAATTTTTGCTCCTGTAACTTTTCTTGGATTTATCCATGGCCTACCGGGGGGACGAAAAACTCAATAAATCGTGTACTGGCGGGTGTCGCACATTGGGGGTGTGACGCTTTTTTTGAGCGGCAATTAATGAAACACTTTTTATTTTCAAGTTACAAAATTACCATAATCTTCAAATTTAGAATTCCATGTAAAAAAACTGATAAACTAAACTGAAATTAATTTAAATTAAATACCAATTATTTATTTTTAAAATCCACAGCGAGCTGCAGCAGAGGGATAAAAGAACCACATGCGTTTCCGTAGCCGCGGGTTGCCGACCCCTGCTCTAGGGTAAACCATATTGATTGCTATCAATTCCCCTAAAGAGGAAGACATAAGAGGAGGTTTATGGATGTGGTGAGGGGAAGACATGCAGGTATTTGGTTTAAAAGGGGCAGATGTAAAAGACGGTGGGAAAATGGAGACGGATGATCTGCTGTGGCGCCCCCTAATGGTAGCAGACGAAAGAAGAAGAAGAAGAAGAGACTTCTTTAATAAATACCTGTGGTTAAAAAAACCTAAAGGTAACCAGCATGTAACTGGTCTTATGTGGATCATCCACTGAGTCTATATGACACCAGCTCTCTTTCTCTGTTTCAGTCACTATTACTGTCAAAACAACACGAATAGAAAATTATTCAATATTGTCTGACCAGTCAGAAAGGAGAATTCAATAGCACTATAGTAGAAGTTATAGCAGTCCATATGATTACAGCAGGTAGAAATCTACAATGTCTATACGAGGAACCAGATTCAAACGAGAAATTACACCCACATGCCCGTTGACCTTAATTTAATAAAATGTTCATTTCCTTTTTGCACCATTTTGTTCATATGATGATAAACATGGATAAATTACTCGATGGCAATACAAAAATATTAAACTATGCTTCTCTGTGTAAAAACTTCTGTGAAATTTCTATATTTTATGTCAAAACCATTCCATTTGCTTCCCACGTTGAACAAAGACAGCAGGCAATATATGATAGCGAGGTTACATGAACTCACTCGGGGTGGAGCAGATGAAACAGAAGCAGACAAGCACAACCAGACAGGAGAATGAGATTTGAGCCTGTGACATGTTTCCACTTGTAGATTTTCAGTGTTCAATTGACACTTTTAAGCAATTTAATGTGACCATGCTGCAAAATAAAAGAGAATCAAGCAAAAGAGCATGGTATTATGTATACAAGTCATATACATTACTACACCTACTACTTTATACTTCTATACTTTATATACTTTATATCTACTATACTATACTATACTTATAAGCCAATGCAATTATACATATATTCATAGCACATATTACAATATAAAGTGAATCCTTTACTTCACAGACCGGCAACAATCATTTTAACACTTCCAAACTAGTGCACAAGCATCTTACTTTCAACCCACAACAAGCACATAGATGGAGACATTCCCTGTTTTCTCACCTCCTCATCCCATCACACACTCTCACCTGGCAAGTGCCAAGTTTCCCTCCTGTTTCACATTCGCACACATCACATAGAAACTGTGATCTTCTCCTTACCTTTACCTTCCTTTCTTCCTGCTCTGCAAAAGATGCTCTTCTGTCTTTTTTTTTTTCCCTCAGGGTCTTTTTCCCTCTCAAGCTGGAAAGACAGCCAATCAGAATGAAGGACTTGCTTTGATATGGAAAAGCCTGCCATCTTTTGGTCAAACACTCCACTCAGTCTGGAGGGTTTTTTCCTCTTATTTCATAATGTTCAGTACTTGGGGTATAGATGAACACTAATAGAGATAAAGCCTATACTGAATTAAAAAAAATTGGGTTAAATTTTTTAAATGTTACTTCAAATGTGGTGTTACGTTACTCTCATGTTTGTGTATTTGTGTATGTTGGTATTTTCAGTGAAAAATAAGTGATAGGAAGAACAAACTTGATTTGTGAGTGTTCCACAACATTGTATGCATTGTATAAATGTATAAAAAGTGTGATGTGTCTCAATAATTAATGGCAGGCTGGCATAAATTATTAAAAAAATAAATAAATTAATTCATAAATGAATAAGGTATAAATTATTTTATCATAATTAAGTTCATTTCCAAACGTCACTCTACTGTATATTTTCCATATGAGCAAAGACGTTATACGCTTTCTTCTGTACATAATAACTAGTGAAGTGGTTTCTGCTGCAGCTTCTGTGCCTAGACTTTGTTTATATATAAATGACGTCACTGAGATCCTGTATATTCTATATATTTTATTATAATAATGTCATTACTGTAAACAGTCTGTTTAGCAATAATTGGGAAGCAAAACTGTTACTGTAGCAGAAGTGTGATTTTTTGTGTGGCTTGTCTGGTTTTGTTATGCAGTAACGAGGAAGCAGATACAAGTGCAGATATACACAATATCTACAAAAGTAAGTAAAAATGTGCATGTGCTTTTTTAAACATCCCAATCCACATTTAGTTCCCATTTGCTGTTCTAGTAATCTTTACTCTTCTGGGAAGGTGTTCCACTTGATTTTTTGGTTGTGAGGATTTGTGTTTGTTCAGCTTCAAGGGCGTTTGTAAAGTCGGGGACTGATGGAGGTGACGTGAGGACACCTGGTGTGTAGTCTGAGTTTCAATTCCTGCCAGAGATATTCAATGGGGTGAGGTCAAAGCTCAACAGAAGGATACTCGAGATGTTTCATTCCAAACCATGTAAACCATTTCGTCATGGAGTGTGCTTTGTGCACAGTGGTATTGCCGTGCAGGAACAGATTTGGATCTTCTAGTTTAAGTGAAGGGAAAATGTAATGGCACCACTTGCAAAGAAATTAGTTTTGTGCGTTCACATATGCATGTAATTTTTATTGGTTTATTAGAAGTGACAAGAGTTTATTTTGCTAACAGAATATTACAGCATTACATTATAATAAGTCATGATCGAATAAATACAATTTGATAAACTATTTAAAGAAAACAACAAATAATTATGTCATGAAATAATACATTTTTTTATTATTTAAAAATACGGCCAGTTTGGTAACTGATGAAAACAACAGTCTTAAAAGTATAAGTACAGAATATTTAACAATGTGGATTTGTATTAATGCAGCTTGTGTATGTGAAAGTTTCATTCTTCACATAGAGACGCTGCTATTATTAAAAGCTGTGTATGATGATTTTCTGTAGATGATCTGGAGTTCGATGTACTTTGTGGTTTTTGCTGTTGACTGATGAGACCTCAGTGACTCACCATGCTGTACATTGAATTTCCTTTACAGCTGAAGCTAAAATTGAACAAAAAAACCCACAACTCAGGCATTTAAAGTAGTTGGGCCTCTTTGTTTCACTTCTGTTTAGGTCAAAATGTTACATGTGTTAAAGGTGCAACCACAGTATTCAAAAAACATTTTCAAAATTAAACAATGTCTGAGTTTTCTCAGGTGAATACATAAGTAAATATATAAATTATTTTTAATAATTTATAAAATAAATATATAAGATTATATTTAGTTATTTAATTAATTTAACACATTTAATTAATTTAATATTTAATTTTCTAATATTCAAAGCCTTTTAATTATGTTTTTTTTCTCTGGTATATAAGGAATAAAAATTGCAATTTGGAGATGACATCTGAGAGTTTTCAATAACATGCTTGCTGTGATACCAAAACAAGCTAAGTGTCATGTCTTGAAGACTCTTTGTCCCCAGAAAGGAGATTATTTAGTGCTTCATTATTAGGGGGCAAAGCACTTACTTTTCTTCTTCTTCTTTTTCTACTATCACATTCTTTACAGTCTGGTAAAAAATTTTATATTTGGTAAACTTATTTGCATAATTTTGAGCAAATGTCAGCAAAACTCTGGTGTCTTCATCGGGTCAAATTTGTGTTTAATATGTTTATGATCATGACTCTTCATTTGCTTGAAGAACTCTAAGAAGTATTTCTAAGCAAAATCTAAGGTAACAGTTGTAGCATGTCTGTGAAGGAGTAGCTGACCAATCTGTGTGCTTGGCCTCTAAAATGCTTAATAATAATAATAATAATAATAATAATAATAATAATAATAATAACATGAGGATTACCTTTGCATTACTTGCTCGTTCCTTGTTTTATCTGGAAAAAGCGTGTCATAATTATACATTACTGATTAATATTTTACAAGCCATGTATAGACAAATAATTATGTTCCTGGATTACCTTTGCTTTTCTGGACTGTAGCATACGGGCCTTTAATGCTGTCATAACAGGGTACGTCTATAGTTCTGTTAAAAAAATAAAAAAATTCACAATGATAATTAAAACAACACAACAACAACAACAACAACAACAACAAAGTTACAGAGAAATGATAAGGTGAACTTCAGGGTCAGAAGGTAAACTTACTGCACTGCATTTTTAGCCTCAGGTTGTTCATCTGAAAGAAATAAAAGGGATTCACCCTTAGATTGACCTTCGCATAAACTGTAAGAGCTATTAGTAGACATCAGGGCTCAAATTTCCTCTTTTGTGAGTATCTATTATGAGGTGGGAATCATTATGAATACACTCAATTGCTATAAATAGTAATTTAGGGTATAGTATCTACATATTTTGTTGTTTTATTTAAAATCTGATATTCAATGATAAAATCTTGAAAATTCAAGGTACATTTAAACCTTAAATATTTATCTAATGTGCTTGAATACTTTGAATATGGTCCAATATTGTTCTGTGTACCTTTGCAAGATCCAAGTAGCAAATTCTTTTTTTATTAATTATACCAACATAAATTCTCCTAATTTATTAAATCTGATAAACAAACAAACAAACAAACAAACAAAACATACATACATGCACACATACAAGCACATTTTGTATGAGCAAATGTACTGGAACACCTGACCTTTTTCAACCACTGTATTGTATGTGGTTCTTCCCCAAAGTTACCACAGTTGGAGTCAAACACTGTAATTGTTGGGGATGTCTTTGGATTCAGTAGCATTAACTTTTGTCTTTACATAATGCTGTTGTGGACAAAGTGAACTTCATGAAGATATGATTTACATGGGTTGGAGTGGAAGATTTTGTGTTGTCAGGTGTCCACAATGTACAATTGCATGTAATCTACAATCTTCAAGTATCTTCATATATATATATATATATATATATATACACACACTGTAGTAAACCATTGTTACCTCCATGCTTTTGCACTGTTACATATGAATCGTTTACAATGCTCACTGCAACAGTTTCCACTGGACTTTCACAAGGCCTTCTACTGCAACTTCCACTGAAAAACATACTTTTTACATTTGGTTTACAGGCACTGTATACATTTGTACACTCAGTAATGGTAACAAAACGAACACTCACATTTCTCTATTTTCCTCCCTGCAGAGCGTACCTTATGACGTATAAAACACATGCAAGTGGCTTTAATTTGATATGAAAATAAAACGTTACAGTGGTGGATAAAGCAAGGAAAATACCTTCTCTGATCTCATGGTAGAAAACCTCGCTGTGTGGTCTGGTCCTATGAGGAACACAAATGAGTTTTACTCAGTATTTGTTTGATGAGTATCTATAAGTAATTTATGCTTTAACGCTGTTCTGAAAACCTTTTAAATAGAAATACCTTACATCAGGATCTTTGTACACTTCTAAAAAAAATAATAATGATAAAAGGTTAATGAATGATTAAATGTTTGAACTGATTAATGTGATCTATGTATCAAAAATTGACATTTGTGCTAGGTTTAATTAGATAAAAAAAAGTAAATAAATGTAAATAAACATGCTTATTTATATTAAGGAAATCACATGACGTGCAGATTAAAACTGTAGTAAATAACACATCTACATTTAAATACATCTTTAAATATGATTTGAAATACTTTTAAACACAATTTATTAATTAAACTTAATTTGAATATTTCTTTAAATTTAAATCAAATTTCTACTTTTAAATTTAGATATAAACACAATTGCTAGTAGACATGCAAATGCAAATATTTAAATTTAAGTTACATTATTAGTTTTAAATACATTTCTACATCAATTTTTTTTAATGTATTTATGTATTTAATACTTTATAAATTTTATGTTAAAGTAATTGCTCAGGAAATCCTATGCTGTGTATCCTTACATTTCTACATTTAAATGCAATTCTAAATCATATGTAAATAAAATGTCACTAAATGTTAATACCATTTCAAAGAATATATATTTTACTTTAATGGAATAATATAATTTTTATGAATGCCCATTAATATTTAATAACATTTATAAAATATGTATCAGAAGCAAACTGGAGGAACTCACTGAATGAACAAATGCCTTGGCAGTAGAAGAATCCCATGACCACCAACAGAACCACTAGTACACCTCCAAAAGCACTAATTATAACACTCAAAAGACTAAAACCATCTCTATCTGTAGAAAAGAAATGGCATTTATTAACATAAAATTGTGGTTAATAGTGCATATATAATTAAGCAATAATAGAATTGATCTTACTACATTCTTGAATGAAGATGGTGTTTTCTCCTGTAATGTTTACTTTATTGAGACTATAATCAGACACTGAATACACACAGCTGTAACTCCCTGAGCTTTTCTCTAGTAGAAATGTTGTGGAAATAATCAGATCACCACATTTCACCCTCTGCTTTCTGAGCCTGATCCCATTCAAACAGAGATAAATGTAGACTTCAGTACAGTTCTGATTGTGTGTTAAGCTGCAGGTCAGTGTCAAAGTCTCTTCCATTGTTTCTAATGGATTTGTTATTTCAAGTTTCGCTGGTAAAATTTTTCCTACACACAAAAAAATGATGTTGATTATAACAGTAAAATACACACTAAAGTAATGTAAAGACCAACTTAGGAACGTGTCCTACTCAAAACCTGGAGTGAGATAGAGTTGTTTCCCATCGCATTTGTCTTGCTGACATTGAGACTCTGTTCAGAGTAGAGGCATGTGTACGATCCAGAATGTTCTACAGTGACACTGGTAATGTTGAATTTGGTGTCGTCTCTATTTGCATCTTGAAAAGAATCCATCATGACTTTCTCACCATTTTTGAAGAGGTAAATGTAGACTGTGCTTACTGTCGAATCAGCAAAGTGGCACTTAAATGTGACATTTTCACTTTCGATCACTTTGCTCACGCCACCATTGTAAATAGACGCCGGTCTTAAACCACTCAGATCTTCTAGTTAGGAGAAAAACATAAACATAATCAAAATCATGGAAAATCATTTTCTTTGGAAGCTTTAATAAAAAACATTGTAATAATCAATAAAAGCATTTTTCCAAACAAGTAACTTACAAGCAAATTAATAATAAAAAATGATTTTACCTTCCTGTAGAGATGTGGACAAAATGTTCACAACTAAAAATGATCAAAAGTAAACAACAAATTGTTAAAACTAATCCGAAAATGTGACAAAAAGCTAAATGTTGTCCTACTTTGTTATTAACAAACTGATATAGAAAACTGGCAGCATTAAATATTTATACTTACATACAGCAATCAAAACAAGCGTCATGTTGTCTTGAGTGTATGGAGATCCTTTTTCAATTCACACTGAAGTTGTCCTGATCACTGCACTTTGTTTCTAAACCACTTCCACATCTGCAAATAACACAATGCCAGTTCTCTTTTTAGGTTAATGGTTACTGTAGGAACTTGTTAGAATGTATTTGACTTTTTCTTCACTTCTGGATTGATTCAGATGAGTTTGGCAGAGATTTTATAGGTAAAGTAAGAAACATTAAAGCACGATTCCATCATTTGTCATTTCTAACTCTGGAGAGATTCTGCTAGATTAGAGGCCTGTTGAACTTGGCTGGTCAGAATAAATACAGTAGTAAATACTTTACACCTAAATGTCTGCTTGTATCATGTCTGAAAACATTTGTTGGGTGGTTTAGGGTCTGAACTTGTATTTGCTATTTACAATTTAAATACTGTTAAAAGTTACCCTTCACATAATAAAATGATAAACAAATAAAAAAGGCTTTCCGGGCATTGACAGAAATAATTCAATTAGCTATACTGCAGTCAATCATTGTGTCCCAAAGAGCTTCTCGGGAGAAAACCTTAAGTACCACAGTTCTTTAGTGAATGTTATATTCGGTTGTATATGTTAAGCTTGATTATACATATTGTTTGGGCTAAATTAATCTGTCTCTTTGTCTCTATTTAAGCTCAGCTTAGTTTTCTGCGTGCTTCTGGTCTCTTTTTTCCCCTTTGGAACATTTGAATTTTGCCTGAATTTCTATGTTTTTCCGCATCGTATGTAATTTGTTTACTATTTGTCTCTCAAATTCATAACTGAGTATCTAATGAACAAGTATTGTAATGTATATTTATACTGAGACACTTTTGTGTCTCCTGAAATTAGCGATGATTGTTATAATGCAAAGTAAACGTGTACTAAATAATGAGTGCAAATTTTTTTTTTTAATTTATACTAAATAAACATTGTATTAGTAATTAATATGAAATGAAGTTGGCACAAACTAAACTTGTGCACCTTTTAAGAAGTCACGTGGTTTCTTTGTTTATCTATTTTCAGCCTACATATCTTGCAGACATCTCACAAACATCCTGGACCACTATGTGCAGACTGAAAAAAGTTGAGCTTTGACCTTTCTGTATTCAAACTGATCCTACACTCAACGTAATTACCTACACTTACTCAAGGTCCTTAATCCTCAACTGCTCAGTTGTAAGTCACTCTGGATAAGGGCGACTGCCAAATGCCATACATGTAAATTATTGCACTTGAACTCTTTTAATATACGGAGTCTTGCTCGTAACTAAATTAAGCTAAATTTCTCAACAATCAAAAGCTGCTAGTTTTACCAATTACACTGGTGTACAACTAAAAAGCCATTATATTCTTCTTATTTTGAATCACTGTAAGATGATGCTAAAGCAAGTTGGCCACAAAATATAGTAAACATTCATTGTTAACTATAATCTCAGTCTATCTTCACATCCCTATAAAAATCCTCTTTTCTTTTATATTTGTGTGTTTTGCTCAAAACTGGATTGACATACAGTATTACATCCAGATATCTAGATATCTATTTATTTCAGCTCAGAAAATACCTGGACATATTTATCAAGCACGGATGTGTATTAATCTTAATTATGTTAAAACGACAAAAAAAATGTCAAACTTTAATGCAAAAATAAATTCCTATATTGAACTTGTTTTATTTAAGTGAAATAAATTACACATACAGTACAGGTGATCCTTATGCTTTGAGTACTTAATAGTTATTTTAACCAGTGAATAATATTTGTTGCTTAGTCTGGGAAACTCGATCCATCAAATCAGTTCAGTTTATAATCAGTTCACTGGCTTTTATAATGTTAGCTTTAGTGCTGGCACATCATCACCAAGACAGTGAAGAGCTCCTCACAGCCAACAGTGATAACACAGTTTGAGAACGATTTTATTAACCCAATAAAAAAATATTAAGTAAAAAGAAGAAAAGTGAGACATAAAAAAACATACTGGAAACTACTGAAAAGCCATGCCTTTTGTAATTTTAGTTTTTTGGAAATTGCATCAAAGACAAAAGATTATCATGTAAATTAACCATAGAAGAGGCAAAAACAGATTAGTTTTATAAACTCTTAATATTTACACAATACAGTGCATATACAAGCTTTTGCAAGCTTTTGTGATATATTTTCAGATATTACAAACATTAAAATTAAAGTGGGCAACAAACAGATGGAAAAATAGTAACCCTGGATTTAACCAGACCCGCTTGTTTTATATTGGTTATACATACAGCAAGGTCCCGAAGTCTAAGCCTACTAGAGAAAATACTTTCATTTTGCATGATCTTTTACTTTAAGGCAACATGTTTCATTGCTATTTCTGTGAATGACAACAAGATAAATCTTTGCATACTCACATGAATTTATTAGCATTTGAAAATCTTTTTACATTTAATGATCGTGTGCGACAACCTAGCACAAACTCTACACATTAATGCAAAAGCCTACCATCCATTTTTCCTCAAATCCATCTCAGAGTCAACTGATCACACGCTTCACTAAAGGAGATAAGGCACGATGTCATGTGATCAATAGCATACATTTGCATACATTTCCATAGGACTTAGCAATATTAAATGTTCACGACATTAACATTTTCAAAACATCTGTTTGTTTGTGAACAGACTTTCAATGTCATCTCAAACCTTTGAACTTGACTTTATGTATAAAATTAAAAAGCATAAATATATTAGAAAATGTAGCCAGTCAATTTCTAAAAAAAATATTGTTAGCTGATTAAACGGCTAGTAGTCAGGAATAAGGTTTAGTCAATAAGAGTGGATTTTTTTAGATCATAATTATTATAATTTTCTCATTATGCTGAACATCTGACTTTTTTCCTTTTGGGTTGATCATTCATCGGGCCTCTGTCAACAGCACTGTCTACATTCCTGAGGTGCTGCCACCATGATGCCCTGAAGGGTATGTGTCTGAAGATATCCCTGTGTGGCTCTTACCTCTATCCCTTACTTCATCATCACTGGATACTGTACCACTTTTGATTTTTATACAATGTTTATGGTAACACTTTTGTATTAAATGTTAACACTACACAATTTTCCACAGCTCTATTTATATACTTTACTGGAATGTTTTGCTCTGAGTTTGTGTACAGCAGTGGACATATCAGTAGCATAACCACATTTAGTAGCATTAGTGCCAGAATTGTTATTATTTTGCTTTTATTTTTCGTCAACTAGCAATATTACCACTACTATTCTACACGGCCCTTCCTACTGACTTCGGAGCTCTTTTTTGAGTTTGGCATTTCGTAATGCTTTGTGGCATTTCTGCATTCAAGGTGAAAACAGAACAGAAACGTGTGCTTTGTACACTGTGCTTATTCAAGACACTTTCAAAATGACAAGCATGAGCCATTTGACACATGGTCGAGTAACATGAAACACAACTTAATTAATTAAATGCTAGATCTTCAGTAATATTTTACATCCAGGTTGACCAAACATATGTGGACAGTCAACCATCACAACTTATTCCTTTGCTGTTATAATAAGCTGAACTCTTATGTGAAGACTTTTTACTAGATTTTGGAGCATGGCTGTGGCCATTTAGGGACAGTAGCTTTAGTAAGGTCTGACATTGATGTATGCTGAGGAGGTCTAGGGTGTGGTCATGTTCCACTTCATATGGTCATGTTCATCCAAAAGATATTCAGTAGGGTTGCGGTCAAGGCTCCAACCTTAACACAGCATGTCTTCATGGAGGTTGCTTTGCATATAATGTCATCCTATTTAATTGATTTAGATTTTTTTTTGCCAACACTCCATGTAGAAGGTACCCACATATGATTGTGATGGTCAGATCTATAAACTTAATAAACATAGTATACATTCTTAACCTTAACAGAATCATCTGTGCATTTTGCCAAAAACTATAATGGCATACAGTATACTTGTTTATATAACGCAACTGTACTTGAGCCTGAGGTCATGAACTGATGCCTGGACATCTGAATAGAGTGCAGATTTCACGGTTCTATCACTTATGGCAAAGCGACCAGGTCCTGAAGCTGCAAAGCAGCCCCAGACCAGCACAATACCACCACCAGGTTTGACTATTGTTATGATGTCCTTTTTATAAAATGCTGTGTTAGTTTTACACTAAATGTAACAGGATGCAAACTTTCCAAAAAGTTCAACTTTTGTCTCATCAGTCCACAAATTACTTGCCCAAAACCCCTTGGAATAATCAAGATGTTTTTTGGCAAATGTGAGATGAGCCTTTGTGTTATTTTTTTTTAGCCAGCACTGGCTTTCTCATTGAAACTCTCCCATGGATCCTTTTCACCAGTTTCTTTCTAATTGTTAAATCATGGACACTGACCTTAACTGAGGCGATTTAGTCTTGCAGTTTTTTAAATGTTTGTTGAGGGCTTTTGGAGTAATTTTGGTAGGCTAGCCACTTCAAGGAAGGTTCTTTAGTGCTCCTACAATGGTTCATTAGAGTCCAAAAGCTTTAGAAATAGCTTTTTAACCTTTCCAGAATGATAAATGTCAATATTTTTTTCCAATCTGTTCTTGAATTTCTTTAGATTGTGGCATAATGTGTTGCTTTTTTGAGATCTTTTAGCATGCTTCACTTTGTCAGACAGTTTCTATTTAAGTTATTTTTTGATTTAACAAGTTTGGCAGTAATCAGGCCTGGATATAGCAATTGGAATTTAACCCATTTTTCCAAAAATGTTATCAGGTATCCGTATGTAATATTAAAATTAGTTTAATAATCTCAATTATTTAAGTTTGACAAATATGCTCCAAAAAACAAAAAAACAAAAAAAAAAATAACTTTTCACATCACTGTACATGTCGCTAGCTTAAAAGCTCTTTAAAATAATTATTGAAAAAAATTACCCTTCAACTGTTTAAAAAAGAGACAAAATGTTTATTTATCACGAAGTGGTCTATTTAAATTACAAAAACTAAAATCAATTAAACAGTATTATAACAGTGCAGGAGCAGGCTGAGGATCAGTTGGTCTTGAATTCAAAAACCACAATGCAGCATACAAGAAGGATCACTCCAATAGAGAATATTACTCTCAAAAGATTTCTCTCCCAGTGTAGTCCTGTTAAACCCAGAAAAGATCCCAATTCAACATCTTCAGATTACATTTTTAGGAAACAAAAAAAAAACATTTCAACTCAACAATTTCTCACTATAGATATGAACCTGGATTGTACTCTGCATTGATTCCACAAATCCTTCAGATTATGTTTTTAAAAGGAGTCAAACTACAAACTCTAAATCCCAGAGTCTTGATTTGAGACTTTCTTTAACAAGGTGTGTTCATTTTTATCTCTGACTGTTGTGTTCTCTGACCGTCACCATTTTTACACAGATACATGTAGATTTGAACACCACATTTAAATCAGGAATTCCACAATTTTTCTCAAGGTCTTGTCCAAGTTTCCTTAGGTTGATTATTTGCTGGTATGATATCAGAGAAATCCTCTATTTTTTAAACAAATATATAATTAATGAATAAATCAGAAGGATAACCATTGCGTGAATGGACTGGATATGAATTTTATAATCGCTTATTAATTAAAATGCATTTATTAATCAAGTCAAGCGGATTTCACTAAAATGTAAGCAGACACGCAGCTCTACATAAAGTGCACATATGCAAACAACAAAACATAGTACAACACATAAAAATTAGAACAATAGCACAGTGAATGACTGCAGCATCAACTAGAAAACAATATATGTGCAATAAATGCATTATATAATATAAGTGATTTATCCACTTTATAATAAATGCTGTATAGATAAACATTTCATGTAAAATGTTTAAAAAATAACACTTTCAATATTAAATATATATTATTAGGTACATTTGAAGTAATTACTAACCTTTTGTATGAATGAAGATGGTGTTTTCTCCTGTAATGTTCACCTCATTGAGACTATAATCAGACACTGAATACACACAGCTGTAACTCCCTGAGCTTTTCTCTAGTAGAAATGTTGTGGAAATAATCAGATCACCACATTTCACCCTCTGCTTTCTGAGTCTGATCCCATTCAAACAGAGATAAATGTAGACTTCAGTACAGTTCTGATTGTGTGTTAAGCTGCAGGTCAGTGTCAAAGTCTCTTCCATTGTTTCTAATGGATTTGTTATTTCAAGTTTCGCTGGTAAAAATTTTCCTACACACAAAAAAACGATGTTGATTATAAAAGTAAAATACACACTAAAGTAATGTAAAGACCAACTTAGGAACGTGTCCTACTCAAAACCTGGAGTGAGATGGAGTTGTTTCCCGTCGCATTCGTCTTGCTGACATTGAGACTCTGTTCAGAGTAGAGGCATGTGTACGATCCAGAATGTTCTACAGTGACACTGGTAATGGTGAAATGGGTTTCGTCTCTATTTGCATCTTGAAAAGAATTCATCATGACTTTCTCACCATTTTTGAAGAGGTAAATGTAGACTGTGTTTACTGTCGAATCAGCAAAGTGGCACTTAAATGTGACATTTTCACTTTCGATTACTTTGCTCACTCCACCATTGTAAATAAGCGCCGGTCTTAAACCACTCAGATCTTCTAGTTAGGAGAAAAAGTCCAAGACAGAATTCATTAAATCTCGTATCTTAATATAACATTGCATTCTGTTTGTTTCATGTTTGTTAAAAAAGATAATATTGAATAAAATAAAAAGTGTGCTATAGTTCTTTTCAAAAATTTTAGGGTAATAGTATCCTAACTCTGTATCCTATTAAACCAGTGTTGATTAATTCATTGTTAGAGGCTTAAAGCAGGTTTATACTTCGCCCTGGGTATCTGTGTCTCCTAAATGCTTTAAATGCAAATGTATGGAGAGTTACAGTAGGATGACAGTAAGTACATGCCATGTGAGAAAGTGGGTAAAAATGACAATATATATGATATTGTACTATAAAACAAACCAATAACAGTGGCATGAACATGAATCTTAAGAGTACAAATATTAAGATTAGTCAAATATACAGTAGCAGAATTTTTCCAAATGCACAACAATAGAAAATGATCTTTGGTGCAATTATCCGTAAACTGAATTTAATAACTCGTATTCATTTAAGAGAAAAATATATAAGTGCATACAAAAGTAGAAGATAAAACTAATCATAAAACTGGCAGTACCTTCCTGAAGAGATGCAGACACCATTAGAAGGACTAAAATTAGAACATACACATGTAGCTAAGACTCATAATGTAGTTTGAAAATGTAGTTTAAAAAGATAATTTTTTAACTATAAAAGCTGCCTTTCTGAATATTCATACTTACACATGATGAACAGGGGCTTCATCGTTGACCACAAATGTGTTCCTCTAACACTTTGATCACACTGCAGTACACTGTGCAACGGGCATCTCTCAAATACCAGTATAAGCCAACCCAAAATTCTCACCATTTATGATCTCTGTTTGAACATTGGTGTATTACAAATATACATATTTCAACATAATTTCATAATACAGCAATCAAGTTGCCATATTTTGGATATTAATTTATTATTAAGACTAACAGGTCTTTGAAAAAAGAACAGCCAATTTCAGTTAATTATTTCAAATTAATTAGATAAATCTGAAAACTGTGTTATTGTCATAAAAAACTAACATACATATATATGGTTTTGAATTGTACATTTTTTATTTAAATTAGCTTATTTGAATATGCTAAATCAATGCTTCCCAACTAGTCCTAGGATTCCCTCAATAATTGAGTGCTAGAACCTCAGTAATTATCACAAAGATTTGTAACTAGCTTGAGCCAACAGTCACTGACTAGCGGTGATTAATATACTTAAACATCTAAGACAGAATGAAGCAATACTTTATGGAATACTTCAATGTTATTTGCATGATCAAAATAATGATCAAGTAAGTCTATTCAAATTGTATTAAAATTTAAATTAATATTAAAATTGTGCTGAGCATCAGTCTCATCAGCCAAACACTACAAGGCAGTTGTGTGCAATACATCTGTGCACTATAAAATCCAGTCTTGATCAACTTATTTTCAAAGTTTTAGATATTTATACAGTATTGCCTTTAAATCGATGACTATTAGTTCACTGTTACAGCATCTGTAACAGTCTCATTTGTGG